>JAOTRO020233250.1:0-16365 GCA_028566515.2 Pyracantha coccinea
GCTAACTCTTTCGAGATATTTCGGAACTTGGTACGAAACCAAACCAAGGGAGACCAGAGGACGTTCTCAAAGCCCAAATCCACCTCGACCTAAAAGTCCTTCAACAAATTGAAACTTTATACATCTACAAAAGGTCTATTATTTTCATGCACATTCCTTTCTTTAGCAAACCCTTGCTCGAACATTTCATTACGATTTTTCTAAGTATTTATTTTTTAGTTTATGGGGAATATGGGTTGAAAGAGCAATATATCTTGGTTAAGTGAAAAACAAGTATCGTCCAATTGGCTCATGGATCAATAGATCATTCAACCGAAGTGTTTCCACCTTCCACATATATAGTTTTGACCTAGTTGGATTAAGTTTCTCGTGTGGCTCTGGCTTATTGTAATTCTGGTGAGAATAGGCTTGGTAAGTGACTACGAACAACTTGTATTCTCAACATAGACTTTGATCACTGTTCGAGTTAAATGATCTAACCCTAACTGAGTGATGTAGATCGAGGACCAAGACTTCTGGAAGTATGATGTGAGATGCATATAACCAATATATATTCTTCTCAATAGAATTACGGAATACCAACGAGGTTTTACATGCTTAACATTACTTCCATTCACTTTCTAAGTTAATTACATAATATGTCGAAACAGATATAGGTCATCAAAAATACTGAAACATGTAGAATTTTAATGGTGGGGCGTCCTATATCATTTTACTTTGAGGATTTAATATTGTTCATGTTTGGGTTAGTATTTAAACATTGGGCTATAGTGAAGGAAGGCCCAAAGATATCAAAATAAGGTGAATCTGCCCGAAGCCCAACCACTAAATCTGAAGCAAACTAAAGGCTTCTCAGCTAAGACATAAGCCACGTGTGTATAATAGAAGTGACAAGTGATGAAGACTAACCTACTATCAGCCAAAAAGCACTTTCCAGTAGCACTACAAGTAAAAAGCTGATGACTCACTACCCTCGTCGGGCAAGAGCAAAGCCTTGAACCTCGGTCCAAATCATCTATAAAAGGAAGAAGAGACAACATATACAAGGACACTCAACCAATAAAAAAAAACAAGCATACAAACTTTGCTCTCTAGTATCGATTCCTTCATGTAAACCTATTTACCATCCATCCTTTTTTTAGCATACAACCCCTGTAAACTTAAAGGGAAGTGGCTATAAGAGGTTCGACCTTGCCAGACAAGGTGAAATCTTGCCCGAGTCTCTTTGTTTGTTCTCTAAATTAGAAGATATATTGCTTAATGCACTTTTCAGCATGTATTCAAGTCATTTCCACCTATTTTTCTATTTTTAAAGTCTCATTTGCATCTGGATCTGGTTAATTTAATAGATCTATTTTCATTAAGGGTAACTTGGAATCAAACAAATGACTTAAAGGGCTTTGGATTCTTTTTATTTGAACATACAAGATCATGAACAAAAAGTCCTTGTCTGCAAGGCAAGAAAAAAAAAACTTAATACAGACTTAACTCATCTGTGACAATCCTTTGATAACAAGACGTGTGAGTAACTAGGGACGCAAGTAATCAGCTTTAAACATACTTGTTCAACATCTATTATACTGAGATAGTAGTGGCACACCTAAGCATTTAATTAGTTTTGATTTCGAGCCTCAAGGCCTACACCTGATGCCCCACAAAGGCATATTTCAAAACTAACTTTAAGCTCTTATTGCAGCACACAAGACAAGCAAGAGCCCGACTACCAAACATACACATCCAAAGTGCCAATCCTTTGGGGAGCTGTGTTGAGGTCCAGAGACCCTTTCTAGAGAAATCTTTGCCCAAACATAGTTTTGGCACCCCCGGTGGGATCACATTAGTCTTGTATGCCAAGAAGGAAGAAGAGTGAGGGAACCTTCAGGTGGAATACAGTATACGGGCCAACCCAGTGTTTACCAAGATCAGAAATGATAAATCATCCAGAAGATCTTTCTGGAGACCATAGGAGAGGTGGGCAGACTCTATTCCTTAACATGAAGTTTGCATAGAAGACTAGATCTGGAGTACTTTACTCCAAAAGATAATTATGCTAAAGAGATGATGAGAGAGGCAAGCCTTGAGAAGGAACCTATTATTCCCCTATTTTCCTTACTCAAGGAAGGGAAGGAATGAGGAAATGAGAAAGTAAGGCCTAGGGCCAGCCAGCCAGCCAATATTAGAAGAAATCCTAGAGACAGATTTACCCGACCCACTATTATTCTTACTAGATAGTAGGGGGCAGGCTGGGCAAGACAAGAAAAAGTATGGAATGAACCAACAAGTTGGAGAATCCAGTGGAAAAGTTGTGTCCACAACTGCGGGCAAACTTCTTCCTTATAGGCTACCACCACTGGCTAATAAGGGAGAATGGGCTAAATGGAGACAGTTTGAACCAAAGAAGGAAACTTTCTTGGGCAATGATTGTAGCCGAAGTGGGAACCTCCTCATATCCCATATAATAATATAGCCAACCAGCAACTTAGAGATGAGTTAGCTGAGTTAAAAAGAATGGTGGTCTAGAATGCTCACCCTCAGGCTCACCCATTGTTTAGGATCACCTACCAGAAGCCTTACCCCGAATATATTGATGAGCATAATCATTTTCTCCTCTACTTCAAGTTGCTCGTGTTTCCAACATTTAGTGGAGAAGATGACAGTGTGTCATCTAGAGATCACATCTTCAAGTTTTCCAATTACTGTGTGGCATTTGAAGACAATCCTAACTATAAGTTTAGATTGTTTGGGAACTCGTTGGTTGGACTAGCATCTCAATGGTATTCTTTATTACCCCCTCCCCAATTCTATTGATAAATGGGGGCAAATAGAGATGGCTTTTCATGAACAGTTCCATAGGGTAAAGTCCGAGATGACTATCAATGATCTAGTTGAAGTGAAACAATATGAGCATGAGTCCACAGAAGACTTCATGATGAGATTTAGGAAGACAAGGATGAGGTACCAATTTCCTATCAACCATGCCCAACTTATATCTATTGCTCAGATGGCATTGAGGCTGCCTTTGAGAAAGAAGTTTTATGATGTACAGTTTAATGCGTTGCAAGAGCTGGTAATTGCTACCATAAAGTATGAGAAGCTGTTAATTGAAGAACAACAAGTGAAGTACTCATCCAAGGTGCCTCATTTCTACAAGAATAAAGCTGCAATTCACTAAGTAGAGTTTGATCAGAGCCAGAAGAAATTAATGGTCATGGAGGAGAGGGAATTGAAATTTGTGCAGCAGAGATGACTACTCTTTTTAAACTTTAATTGTAAAGGGGTTAATCTAGCCAGTCAAAGATCAAAAAGTGGTGATGAATAATGGTGGATTTGTCCCTATGAAGCCCCTTAAGTACCAGAGTTATTTTTTTCATTTAACCAAAGCCTCGGAGATCTATGAAGAGTTGGTGCGGGCAAGAGTGATTGTGCCCGACAACATAAAAAAAAGCTTAAGCCCGAAAAATTAAGAAGGAAGAAGTATTGCAAGCTGCAATATACCTTCAACCATTCCAAAAACAATTGTGTCCAGTTCAGGGACTAGATACAATACCTCATAGTCAAAGGAAAGTTGCTATTGGAAACCCCAGGCCAATACGATGATTGACACGGATCCCTTCCCAGAGGCCCTAATAAACATGATCAACCTAACTTGGGCTGAGAAAGGGAATGGAAAAGCCACTTGGGAAGTGAAAGTAGAAAGGAGGCAAGGTGAAAGACCTACAGAAGAAGCTATTAAGTAGCCCGAAAAACCCAAATCAGCCATAGTTAAAGGGCTGGTGTTGTGTAGCAAGTGCCAACGTGAATGTGAGATAGAAGTACCAACATCAGGAACTATTATTGATCAAGAGTTGATCAGAAAAATAAAGAAATAAGAGTAGGAAGCTCACAGAAGCATCATGTGGGCAGCTGAGAAAGAAACATTCAGGAACGTCTTCCAAAGGTTGGGAAGAGAGTCTGAACCAAAAGGGTTGCTCAAGGTATTCAGAAACTATGAAGCCTCATAAGAGGTGGAGGATAGAGAGGCTAAAATGCCAAAATAGATAGATGAAAGACCTCCTCAACCAAGTTATAATGATGTTAGAATGAAGAGGATGACAAAGAAACCAATATCCCTAGTCACTAAGAAAGATTCTGCCCGACTTCGTGCAAAAATGGTATGTAGTGGGGAAAGATGGAAAACAAGTAAAGGAAATGGGAGCCTCTATGATCAGGAGAGTCCAGATGCAACATAAAGCCCATATGAACTCATTAAAAGTTCCTGTTACATTAGAAACCTCTGAGAATGTAAAGTTTGAAAAAGTGCCTCGTGGAGGAAGGAATCAACTTCAATTAAGAAGCAAAAAGGAAGTGGAAAGGGCCAATAGCAAGACTGAGGGAGAAGAGGATCATGTGCCATCAAACCAACATCTAGGGAAATACAAGATCTTAAGAAGAGCTCAAGAGGACATGGTGATGGTGCCAACACCAAGGTGGAGCCTAGAACCAATATGTTTTGGAACTATTTCACCTGAGAGTAGAGTGCATTCACCTCTACTGATTGATACCCTTTGTGAGATCTCAGGGAATATGCAGAACTTTGGTATAACTAGGGAGGAATAATTGCTCGAACAATTGTTGCCAAAAGAAGCACAGGCCTGGTTAAATGAGTTTACAGACCATAGTAAAGGAAAGAATGAGGGTTTACCTGAACCTAGCAACTTTTATGTAAACATGACTTATGTTCTATCTGTTATGTTTTGCGTTGAGCCCGATCAGCTTGCCATAATGGAGGGTGATTACTTGGCAACATAACCTGTGATGACACATGTTAGTGTTAAAGAAGCAGGAAAAGAAGAATCCAGAAAAACAGGTTTGCCTTAACTCTCAATGAGGGAGCCCGAGAGAGTGTTCTGACAAAATGAACTTCAGCCATCCGAGGCCGCTCGACTAAGGTGACGGCCCAAAAGCTCTTGGAACAAGGATTGTTTCTTACCAGGGAAGAATGGGATAGGCCTCATATTGTCCTAGCTCCCAAACACTAGTAATGACAGAACAAAGAAGGAAGAACCAAGTAGTTGCAGTTAGGTCCTTAATTAAGACATTGTTGGTGTATGGAAGAGAGAGCTCGGCTAAGAAAGAAACTTCAAGCATCCAAAACAAATGAGAATAAAAGTTTTTTGAGAATAAGATAAAGGCAGCCATGCACATGGTAGAATGTATATATGACTTGGATTGGCCCGAAAACATGCCCGAGGGCCTAGAGTCAGTTGAATTTTTATGTACAGAACCTGATAAGCCAGCACCAGAAGTACAAAACCCTTTAGAAACCGTTAATTTAGGAACTAAGGAGGATCTAAGGCCTATATAGATCAGTGGCATGTTGGAAACTAAGGATTGTTTTGCTTGGCATTACACTGAAATGCCAGGTTTAGATTCAACCTTAGTAAAACACATGATGCCTATCAATGATGGATATAAACCTATAAAGCAAGCACCACAAAGGATGTCCAAGGAGATAGAAGAAAGGTCAAAGAAGAGATTGAAAGGCTGATAAAGGCTGGATTTAGTAGGCCTACCGAGTATATTGAGTGGTTGGCCAACATTGTACCTGTATTAAAAGCTATAACTAATACAGTTCGATGTTGTGTTGTCTATAGAAACATCAATGGAGCCACACCTAAAGATGAATACTCCATGCCAATGGCCAACCTATCTACAGATGCAGTTGTTAAACACAAAGTTCTATCTTTCATGGATGGGAATGCTGATTATAATTAGATAAAAATGGCAAAAGAAGATATACATAAGACAACTTTTAGATACCCGTGACATGTTGGAGTATATGAATACTTGGTGATTCCATTTTGGCTCAAAAATGCTGGTGCAACTTATCAAAGAGCAATGAATGCCATTTTTCATGACTTAATCAGCCATAGCATGGAAGTATACATTGATGATATTGTGGTGAAATCTAAAACTGAAGAGCAACACTTAGTAGATCTTAGACAAGCCTTGGCAAGAATGAGAACCCACAAGTTGAAAATGAATCCTAAGAAATGTGCTTTTGGGGTAAGATCGGGTAACTTTTTAGGGTTCCTTGTTCATCAAAGAGGGGTAGAGGTCGACAAAAACAAAGCTCGGGCAATAATGGAATCACCTCCTCCCACCAATAAAGTACAACTACAAAGGCTGCTGGGAAAAATCGACTTCCTGAGGAGATTTATTGCTAACTTGGCAGGCAAGATTCAACCGTTGACTCTTTTGTTAGGATTGAAAGATAAAGAAGAGTTCAAGTGATAAAGAAAAGTTCAAGTGGGGCCCACCACACTAAAAGGCCTTTGATAGAATAAAGACTTACCTAGCCTTTCCACTAGTGCTCATGCCACCTCAGAGGGGGAAACCTTTAAAGCTTTATATTTCTGCCTCTAAAAAGTCAATAGGAAACTTATTGGCCCAAAACAATGAAGGTGGGAAAGAGCAAGCAATATACTACCTTAGTAGAATCCTTACTGAGGTAGAAACAAGATATACCCCAGTGGAAAAGTTATGTTTGGCTCTGTACTTCATTGCTTGCAAGTTAAGATATTACATGTTGCCTTGCCATATCTACATCATTGCCAAGACCAATGTAATCAAATACATGTTTCAAAACCAATACTAACTGGAAGGATTGGGAAGTGGATTGTAGCACTATCAGAATTCAATTTTCAATATGTGCCTCAAAGAGAAATAAAGGGGCAAGCAATTGCAGATTTCTTGACCAAGCACCAAGAACCACATGATGAACTAGTCAACGTCCCAGGAACTCTAAAGGTGGCCAGTATCTGGATCCCACCAAGCAGAGCTCTTTCAAGCAAAAATGAATGGATTCAACAAGAGATAAAAAAGATAACCAGCCTCTAGATCACTCATTGGAGGTTGTATTTTGATGGATCCTGTACTCAAAACGCTGTTGGAGGTAGGGTCGTCATTATTGATCCCAAGGGTGTTCACCATTGTTATTCCTTCTTCCTGGATTATCAAGATATTACCAACAATCGGGCAGAGTATGATGCATTGATAATTGGCCTGGAAATCTTGATAGAGTTGGGGGCAACTGAAGTTGAGGTGTTTGGTGATTCAGAATTAGTGATCAATCAGTTGAATGGAGAATATAAGCACATGCATATCACCATGGCAGGTTATTATTTTGCAACTACATAGCTATTGAGTTATTTGGGAACTGAAATATTTGTCAATAATATCCCCAGAGAATCAAATGTAATTGCCAATAAAATGGCGCAGTTGGCATTTGGAGCACAGATCCAAGAAAGAAGGTTTGAAGTAGATATGGAAGTACAAAGGAGGAATCTCCCCTCTATCTTTGAAAGAAGATTCAGCCTAGATGTGATGACTACAAATATAGAAATAGAGGACTGGAGAACACCTATTATTCAGTACTTGAAAGATCTTTCTTTCCCCACAGGTAAGAAGAATAAATAACAAGCAAATAAGTATGTCATGTGGGATGAGTCTATGCTAAGAAAAACTCTAGATGGGCTATTGTTGAAGTGCCTAGGGCAAGAAGAATCAATGAGAGTAATGGCCGAACTATATGAAGGAATATGTGGAGCACATCAAGATGGAACTAAGGTGAGGTGGTTGCTAAGAAGATATGGCTACTTTTGGCCCGACAATGGAGAAGGACTCTAAGGCCTATGCCCAAGGTAAGCTTCCCCGTGTTGAGTCAAATTAAGTTGCAGGCTCCACTTCTGGTGGTGCCCTTCCGTCAATTCCTTTAAGTTTCAACCTTATGACTATACTCCCCCTGGAACCTAAAAACTTTGATTTCTCACAAGGTGCTGGCGGAGTCCATGTGAGGAATGTCAAAGGCATGGACCTCTCCAACATGTGCCCTCAGTAACCTTAAACCATGTGGTCAAGCCTTGGCCCTTCAGAGAATGGGCTATGTACTTTATCGGCCAAATCTACTCAGCTTCTAGTAAGGGACACACATTCATAGTTGTGGCAACAGATTATTTTACCAAGTGGGTAGAAGCTTCAGCTATGAAGACTATCACTTCAACTATTGTTAAAAAGTTCATTGAGACCAAGATTTTACACAGATATAGGGTGCTCGAGATAATTGTTACAGACCGATGGCCATCTTTTATTTCAAAAGAAGTAGAGGAGTTTGCAAGTAAGTTCGAGATAAAGATGATCCAATCTAGTTCTTACTACCCCCAATCAAATGGTCAAGCAGAGGCCAGCAACAAGCTCTTAGTAAATATCATTAAGAGAATGATAGCAGAAAGTCCAAAAAAATGGTAGGAGAAGTTTGGAGACACTTTGTGGGCTTACAGAACCTCCAAGAGAGCAGGAACTGGAACTACTCCTTATGCCTTAACCTTCGGGCAAGATGTTGTACTCACCATGGAGATTAATGTGAATTCTGATAGGATTCAAAACTAGTTTGGGCTACACATTGAAGAATACGTTCAAGCTATGTGTCAAGGGGTTGAAGATCTGGATGTAACTCGGATTGAGGCTTTAAACAAGATTCAAGAATGGAAGAAAACTGTTGCCTGAGCTTGTAACAAGAAAGTAAAGCTAAAAACCTTTAAGGAATGAGAGTTGGTATGGAAAGCAATTATGCCTTTGGGAGCTCAAGTAAGAGGTTTTGGGAAGTGGAGTCCCACTTAGAAAAGTCCTTTCATTGCTAACCAAGTATTAGATAAAGGAGGTTATTAAGTAGCAGATTTGGAAGGAAACTTGCACAGGCATTCAGTCAATGCTAAGTTTTTAAAGAAATATCACCTAACATTGTGGGATGTTAGGGATCGTTATATTGAATAAGTCTAAGCATTGTGAAGAAACCTAAAGTCAGCTTGTGCATTCACCATAGTTAAGTTTTAAGAAGGAAATACAAGCTGAAGTGAAAAAAAAAGTCATTTTTATTTCATCAAATATTAAAGTTAGATAAAGTTTAACTCAACAGTTTTACATCCTCGGCTAGGACAATTATCCTAAAGTGGTATGTTTGCATGAAGATTCTGCAAGGCTCCTCCAAAGCAATATTACTATTGGTTAATTATGCTTCAACATCCTCAACTTCAACTTTTACTTTCTTGACTTCTTCAATCTTCTAGTATAGTTTGCTGGATAAAGTCATTTGTTCAGCCTTGAGTGCAGACAGTTGTTCCTCCAACTTTTGGATTTCAGAAGTCACCTCTATAATCATTGTCTCCATGGCTGAGCCTTTTTCCATTAGCTCCTGCTTCTGCGCCTTCAGATGTTGGTCTTTTAGTGCCCTTAAGTTCTCAAAGAAGTTGTGGAATGACTCAAACTGAACCTTTGTCATGTCTTGAGCTTTGTAGAGTTCAGTAAGAGGCTTCTTAGCATTTGAAAACCCTTGAGGCTAAAAGAAGCATTGAAGTCCATCTGCATCCATTCTTAGAAGATCTTGCGCTGATCTTGAAGTTATTGAGGCTCAGAATGGCGCCTTGGAGACCTAAACTTTGTTCTGATTTGCCCGAACTCTCTAACAAGCTCGAGTAACGAAGCTGTAGTTGGGATAAATGCGAGGGATGAAGGCATTGTTTTAGTACTTCCAAAAACGGCAGCAACAGTGGGAGCAGCCTCAGTTGAAAGAGGAAGATGAGGAATAGAAGTTGAGGAAGTAGTAGCAACCCTTGTCTTCCTTGGTTTATGGATAGGAATCCTGTAATCCTAGAGGCTTCGAGAGGACCAAATAGAGCTACCTTGGATGTTGCGGGCTGAGGAGACTAGCTTAAACCCTCACCAAAAACCTGTTTTACATATGGTGGAATGAGTTAAGAATTATACTTGCAAAAGAAGAAAAAAAAACAAGCCAAAAGCAGAAAGGGAGAAGAGATTTTCTACCTGAATTGGATCTTGGGTTAATAGAGGGGGTACTTCTACTGCTATATTGGCCCGAGGAGAAGTTGGTGGACTTGCCCAAGCAGCAGCTTGGGGAGCTCGTGGGCTAGTCACCTCTGAGACCACTAGATCTTAGGGACTATGGGCTCCCTAAATGAAGTTGAAGGTGGTTGGTTGATTTCTTGTGTTGGGGAAGACTGAAAAAAGCAAAGAAAATATAAGTATGAACCAAAGAAAAAAGACTTTAAGTACAAGAGGTTCATGCTAGGAATGCTTACCAAGTTACGATCGTCCTTCAAAAAATGAAGCATCTCCCCAGTCTTCATATTAAATTGCGAAGTTGGAGTCACCACCAATGTAAAAGGAAGAGAAGAAGAATTGGGAGTTAAGCCTTGCCCGACTTGCGGAACTGGTGCCCCAACCTTCGTCTAGGGAAAGAATAAGAAAGTCTGTCAGTACTTGGATGATTAAAGAACTAAACCAAGAGTGAAAAAGGAATATACCTTAGAAGGTTGAGCCCAAGAGGGGGAAGCATGAACTGCTTGGGCAGGAGAAGAAGAAACCTCGGACTGACCAGTTCCTTCACCTTTGGTGTCCTATTTTCAGAACCGAAGTTAAGAATCAGAGCAAATATTGAGGGAAGTAATTGTAAGGAAGGACTAAGAGTTTATAAGCTAAAACCCATACCGTTAGCTTCTCAAGGATTGTGTCAAGAAGCTTCTGGTCTATTTGGTGCATCTCTGTGCCCAATGGTTCCTCTCTTGAAGCAAAAGTGTGACTTTTGGTTGCATGAGGCACTAGTCATAAGGAAGAAAGAGTTATTTACTCATTCAGTGAAAATACAGTTAAGAAAATTTTTGAAATGAAGTTCACTTACTGGAAGACTTTTTTTTTTCCTGCTCGCCTCAACTGGAGGAATAGTGGAAGACTTGGAAGATTTGGAGGCTTTAGAAGTTTGGGTCTTGGATCTCTTCTTTGTAGAGGTTGCCCACGGACCTGGTATAGACAATGGAGGCTGAGATTCCTCATCGGGCTCGGACTCAAAAGATTCCACCATTGTTGCCCTTGTCTGCCGCGTAGGTCGAGCCTCTGCTACAAGTTTGGCATCGCCCTCAAATTTTTCAAACAACTCTGAGAGGTCATCAGCATTGCCATCAGTATGGCTGGACATAACTCATTGTCTTGAAGCCTTGGCCGAAACCTCCTGAACGACCAAGGCGTCTGTTGCTTCTTCATCCAGCCCGACATCCACCTCTTCTGTGTTGCCTTGGGTTACAAGTTAAAAACAACCAATGAAAGGATTATAAGAGGGTAGGTTTAAGGAAATATCATAAAATACAAATTAGAAGAATAAAAGATACCTATTAGAAGAAGTTGGTTCTTTTGGTAAACCATCTCCTTCCAGTTTTCAAGTTCATCGGGCTTGGGATAGGACTTGATGGTTAATCACCTGAAGAGACGATCATGAGACTCCCTGATATCTTCTCCATACTTCTGGGTCCACTTGGCTTCCCACTAAGTAGGAAAAGAGGATGTACATTTGAAATTAAGAGCCATACATTTACGGGTAGTCTTGATTATCACTTCAAGACTACGTTGGGCTGCCCGAAACGTGACTTCTTAAGGAGAGCGGAGGCGGAAAGAAGTGCCATAATGAACTGAATCAAAGAATGGGACTGGGATGGCTTGCCTGAAGCCTAGCTTCCTGCCACACAAGTTTGGATGATAGACTTCCAACCCGCGTTCATAGCTGTCACTCCTCACCCCTCAAGCTAGATCTCTCTGCTGAATGCAACTTATGAACCCCTAATTGCAGAAAGTGTTGGCATCTTCTCCAAATGCATCCTGGAAGAGTTGGTTAGATAACCACAGATACCTCCTGAGTACTGAAGTTCTCTATTCCAAGTCTGCTCGAGTCCGACAGACTCTGAAGAAATAAAGGCAGAATAATGTAGAATGGTTGGTGGGAGAAGCCTCAGCTAAGATGAGGGCAAGAGCTACGTCTTCAGGGAATTTTAGGTTTGGTGCCCAAAGCTCAAGAAAGTACCACTGTAGCCACAACTGGACCATTTAGGTTGGCTTGTTGAGGTTGGTTTCAAATGGTATACCCCTAGTCATTTCGAACAGAAGATGGTAGAGATAAGTGACAAGGAAATGGCTCGTGGCCACGTCATCAAAGTGATAGAGAACTTCCACCAAAGGGATTCACTCGACCTTTACTCCCTCGAACTTGTTGGGGAAAATATGGTTGTTGAGCCAGTACAGAAGAAAGTACATGTGCTCTTGATCTCTGTTGTCATTAGAAGAGGAGGGGCCAAAGTTCTTCTTAACAAATGAGATGAAGCCCGTGAAAGAGATCTCATAGCTCTTAAAAGTGGAATAGTAGTACTCTAGTCGAGTCATGAGATCAGAAGTGCCCAAGCTCTTAGTGGTTGGGCGAGAGGAAGAAAACTAGTTATGGGTAACGTCCACGACTCTGCCTAAAAGCTTTAGCCCAAAGACTTAAGCCATGTCAAGAAGGGTTGGGGTTATGGGACCCATCCTGAAATTGAAGGTGTTGGTTCCCGAATTCCAGAAAAGAAGAGTTATAGTCAAAAGCTCTGGTTTGGCAACCACCGTGACCTTCGAGAGCATGATGAGCTCGTAGATGCCATTATTCATCCACTTCTTCTCGAAAATGGGTTCAAGCTCATTTACCCATTGTGCCCAGGCCTCATCCTTCATCAAGGGAAAGCCGTGGCGATGAGTTGACCACTTAAAAGACTCGGTCGAGTACGGGTTGGGGGTGAACCAATTTGCCTTGGGCATGTTGTTCTCCATAGCAATTGGGACCCTAGTAGTTTAGGCAAGCCCCAAAGAGTGTACTCCCCCTTCTTTGAAGAAAATTGAAGTGTTCAGGCCAACCCCAGGGCGATGAAAACCATTAAGGGTTAACAATGCCTTTGCCAGATTCATATGCATGACGAGTAGTTTTGGGAGCCATTGATGGATTTTGAAGAGAAATGGAGAAGAGTTGAAGACATGAAGCAAGAAAGGCCAGAGAGCAAGAGAGTTTTGAGAAATCTGGGATTCTGGAAGCTCAGAAGATTAAAAATACTAAGGTACTTGGCCCAAGGGTTTAAGTGGAGGTTATATAATAAGCAGTTAGTTAATGGTGGAAATCGTGGGTTAGTGCAAAAGGTTTTGGTTAAACAACGAATTGCAGACTTAACAATGATTAAAGGCGGCACTGTTTGGGTTAATATTTGAACATTGGGCTATAGTAAAGGAAGGCCCAAAGATATCAAAACAAGGTGAATCTACCCGAAACCCAGCCACTAAATCTAAAGCAAACTAAAGGCTTCTCAGCCAAGACACAAGCCACGTGTGCATAACGGAAGTGACAAGTGATGAAGACTAGCCTACTATCAGCCAAAAAGCACTTTCCAGTGGCACTACAAGTAAAAAACTGATGACTCGCTACACTCTAAGAGCTGTCGGGTAAGAGCAAAGCCTTGACCCTCAGGCCAAATCATCTATAAAAGGAAGAAGAGACAACAGATATAAGGACACTCTACCAATCAAATAAACAAGCATACAAACTTTGCTCTCAAGCCAGTTTGTACTCTTTAAGCCTGAAAGTAACTCAGATTCAATCTTTTTAGCAATAGTTTCCTTACAAAAGCTATCTTTTGTCTTGTATAAAAGCTCTGCTACCTTCCTTATTGTTGTACTATCGATTCCCTCATGTGAACCTGTTTACCATCCATCTTTTTTTTTTTAGCGTACAACCTCTATAAACTTAAAGGGACGTGGCTGCAAGAGGTTCAACCTTGCCAGACCAGGTGAAATCTTGCCCGAGTCTCTTTGTTTGTTCTCTAAATTAGTAGATCTATTGCTTAATACACTTTTCAGCATGTATTCAAGTCATTTCCACCTGTTTTTCTATTTTAAAAGTCTCATGTGCATCTAGATCTGGTTAACTTAATAGATCTGTTTTCATTAAGGGTAACTTGGAATCAAACAAATGACTTAAAGGGCTCTCGACTCCCTCCATTTGAACATACAAGATCATGAACTAAAAGTCCTTGTTTACAAGGCAAGAAAAAGAACTTAATACAGACTTAACACATCTGTGACAATCCTTTGATAACAAGAAGTGTGAGTAACTTGGGACCCAAGTAATCAATTTTAAACATACTTGTTCTGCATCTGCTATACTGAGATAGCAGTGGCACGCCTAAGCATTTAGTTAGTTTTGATTGTGAGCCTCAAGGCCTACACCTAATGCCTGACAAATGCACTTTTTAGAACTAACTTCAAGCTCTTATTGCAGCACACAAGACAAGTAAGAGCCTGATTACCAAACATACACATCCAAAGTGCCAATCCCTTGGGGAGCTGTGCTGAGGTCTAGAGACGCTCTTCAGAGAAATCTTTGCCTGAACAGTTCAATCTTCAATTTTTATGTATGAAAACAAAGTTTATAATATATAAAGGTAATGATCATGCGCTTTGGATACACAATGCTCTATGATGCCCTGATATAATTCAGTTCCTTGCCCATTGCGATATATTATCTATATATAGGCATGTGCATGGTAATTTATGTCATAACAAATATGCTTTTTATTTATTTTTTTTCCTTTCCTACTACCTCCAAACCTTTAGGGCAAGGTATATGGTACAACCTGATCAACAAAGGATCATGGTATCTTTGTAATAGTCCAGTATTTCAGTTAAGCTACTCGAGTTAGTTGAGGGGTAAGGGTGACTGTAGGATGATGAGTAGGAGTAGGTTAAATTCGTGGTTGAAAACCATCTGATATAACAAAAAAAAAAATTTAGTACCACAATTCCTTTGTGCTAATTAGTAACGAGAAAAAAATTTGAAGTTAAACAAGAAATTTCATTGAGAATTAAACAGATAATCAACTACAAATTACATAAATTCAGTACTACTGTGTCTTAATACAAATCTTTATACACACTAGGCGGAGATACAACTGATGATGCTTCAGTTGTACTCTTACCATGCAAGTCACTTCCGTTTTACTCCTTGAATTCAAATGCCTAACATCAATAGACTGAATTTCCCAGGTTAAGATTAGTAGGAAAACTAGGAATGAGCAAGCAATAAAGGTTAACTTGTTCAAGGCCATGGTGAATGGAGGGAGGGAGCTAAATGAACGTTGGCCCTGGAGTTTGATCAACTAAGACAACAAGCAAGTTACTAGAGCTAGCAGTTCGATCAAGCCTGCTTTGAATAATAAAGTAAACTAAGTGTACAAGCTCGTTGCTTAGACACTTCACCCGGCGTGGGTATATATAGAGGGGATGGCACTAATGAGTTTCAAGTGCCAACCAGTGAGAATCTCTCTCTCTCTCTCTCTCTCTCTCTCTCTCTCTCTCGCCCCTCCATTACAACTAGATGGGCTATTTTGGAAATAGATATACACCATTAGACTTAAAAAGCGAGCTAGGTCACATGCTATTTTAATATTAATATATTCAAGCTAAGAACAATATGTTGATTTCCATAATGTGAGCAACAAATGTCTCATATTTTGTGAGGGGTGTGTGTTATGGCATCTCAAATACTTTTGTATATTTCTAAAGAGTCTGAGGATTTAACAGACCTTTATTCATAATTCTATAATTAAAATGCTTGTTCATTGATGTTCTTTTTTCTTTGTAAAGGAAATAGACTTTTGTTCTTACTTTTATCAAATTTTTTGGTTTTCAATTTTTGACCTAGGTCCCTTGATTTTCTCCACATCAGCATTTTTGCATTTAAAACATAACATGTCACCATTTTGCTTAAATATTTTTAATTTTAATTTTTTGTTAACCTAAACAAACCCATCAAATATATTATTGTATTGAGTCATTTATGCATATTAATTTTCGAATTTTGACACCATGAATTGAGATCTCATATCCTCCCACAATTTAGACAAAATAAATTATAATTAATTAAAATCACAAAGTCCATTTGATATCAATGTCTCTTTTTTTGTGCAAATTAAAGTCAGAGTCTGTTGTTGCATTCGTGCATTTAAAAAAATAGTTTCTGACTGCCGCTAACTCACAAAAGCTATCTGTTGTTTGTTGCTTTCGTGCATTTAAAAAAAATAGTTTCTGACTGCCACTAACTCACAAAAGCAATTTTTGGTTAGTAAATGGACGGTTTCAATAAGAGCCGAAATCTGACCCAACTCGGGTAGTCCGGGCCGATAAGACATTGATAAGGATAAATAAAAAATGACATTGATACGAAGTTTGCTATTTGAGGTTATCAATTTTTATACATATGCACCGTTTGACTCGGGCCTATGATTATTTTATATATATATATATATATATTTTTTGCACTGATTATTATATATTTTAGTTTAACTTCATAACTTTGCTCTAACTTAATATATATGGCTGGCCCTTCAAACGTTACCATCCATTTAATTTTTTATACTGTGATTTTGTTATAAATTTCTTTAGACATACGATAATTTCTAATTAAAGTTTGACTTA
>JAOTRO020233440.1:0-16344 GCA_028566515.2 Pyracantha coccinea
CAGGTATTCAGATCTAATTGGATGAAAACTTTGGAATCATAAGAATAGCATCAGGCCTTCAGATCTAATTTGGTGAAAGTGTGCGTACAACGCAGGAAAAATTTATAAAATTCAAACATTAAAAAAACTACAAAATAAAATCATCTATGTTGATTGCGTCAACTAGCTGTGTATGTGCTGGGTCAAGGGGCTAGGAGGTTGAAGGAGCCTGAGGAGCGACATGAGCTTGGGGGAACTGAAAGCCGGGCATCTGAAGGGCGTGTATAAGATTGCTTATCTTACTATCCTTGGCCGCAATGTACGTGGGCATTCTGGGCTGCTATTTGCTGCTCTAGGTTAGCAACTTGCGTCATCAACATTGTGACTTGTCCTGTGCTCGACGTGGAAGAGGAGGCAGTCGTGTTACTAAAGCAGGCATTTCCCATCCCTCAGTAAACCTTCCCCGGCCTACAACCGAGGATGCCTGTCAAGATATGATGACCCATATCCTGGGTGTGAACAACGTCCTCTATTGGTGGAAGCCACCTCTTGCATAACAGTTTGGCTTTTCTCTACCATAGTTGCCTGTAATAATAAAATTTAAAATGTGCAAAAAATTAGGTTCGCATCCCTATTTTTCCTACTCCATTTGTCATATCCCTGCCCGGACCCCCACCACATCCCGGGCTCGACTTCACCGTAGCACGATATTGTCTGCTTTGGGCCCCAACCATGCCCTCACAGTTTTGTTTCTGAGAACTCACACGAGAACTTTCCAGTGGGTCGCCCATCATGGGATTGCTCTTGCGCGAACTCCCTTAACTTTGGAGTTCCGATGGAACCTGAAGCCCGTAAGCTCTCAAAAGGCCTCGTGCTACGTAGAGATGAGAATATACATATAAGGCTTACAGAATCCTCACCCTTGGGCGATGTGGGATCTTACAATCCACCCCCTTAGGGGCTCGACGTCCTCGTCGGCACACTTCCGGCCAGGGAGTGGCTCTGATACCAAATTGTCACATCCCAGGCCGGGCCCCCATCAATCCCGGGCTTGACTCCACCGTAGCATAATATTGTCCGCTTTGGGCCCCAACCACGCCCTCATGGTTTGTTTTTGAGAACTCAGACGAGAACTTCCCAGTGGGTCATCCATCATGGGATTGCTGTCGTGCGAACTCGCTTAACTTCGGAGTTCCGATGGAACCCAAAGCCAGCGAGCTTCTAAAAGGCCTCGTGCTAGGTAGAGATGAGAATATACATATAAGGCTTACAGAATCCTCACCCCTGGGCTATGTGGGATCTTACACCATTGATTAAAACCTTATTTCTTTTCAATTTTTGATCAAGGTCCCTAGATTTTAATAAACATCATAAATTATTTCAATAATAATTTTTTATTTTTTATTTTTTGCAACTGATGGACATAGTAATTGCGTATCTCTATGGGGATCTTGATACGAAAATCTATATGAAAATTCCCGAATGACTTACATTGACTGGATCAAATATTTTCAAACCCCGGAACACGCTCTCAATTCGGCTGAGGCTTTCATTCTACAGCTTGAAGCAATTCGGAAGAATGTGGTATAACCGTTTGAGTAAGTATTTGACTAGTTAAGGATATGTGAACAATGAACTATGCCCT
The DNA here is from genome assembly GCA_028566515.2 of Pyracantha coccinea. Lineage (NCBI taxonomy): Eukaryota > Viridiplantae > Streptophyta > Magnoliopsida > Rosales > Rosaceae > Pyracantha > Pyracantha coccinea. The sequence goes on from JAOTRO020233440.1 coordinate 1,625, forward strand.
TGTGTGTTCATTAAGAAGTCACATTCCGGTTTTGCGATTGTTGCATTTTATGTCGACGATATGAACCTCAGTGAAACTCCTAAAGAGCTCGAGAGAACTGCCACGTGAAGGAAAATTTTTGTCCTAGCTAAGAACATGTGATAACATTTGAACACATAAGCAAACTAATAACACTTTAAAGAAGGTAGGCATGCATTCAACAACAATTCTAAAACCCATGACTTTCAAAGCCTAGTAAACGGTGAAACCCAAGACTCTTTAACAACATTAAAGAGAATGAAGGATTTTGAGATTCATTACCCTTAAAGCTCATCCTTGTTTACACAAGGGATTCACCCAAGTGGAGGGCCTTTAAGTGACCTCCTAGCTCCTTAGATCTTCCTTATGATTTTCTTCTTTTTGATACTTCTTTGGTCCTTGAGGATGTGAGGAAATGATCTCCAAGAACACCAAAGGTTTGGTGTCTCTAAGTTTCCACACCAAGGATGAGGTGTGAAGATGAAATGGATGACTTAGAGGAAGAAAGATTGCTAGCTATCTTTCCCCTAAGTGGCTGGCCTCTATAGAAAAAATGAGAGAAAAGGTTTCTCCTCTTTGCCTCAAGAAAACCCTAACGCGAGAATGACTATAAAGTTGCTTTTATACCACCTCACATGTGAGTGGCAAACTTGTTATTAACCCAAGTTTGCTACCATTCACCGTTGGCCGGTTTTGACTTTGTTTATTGGGCTAATTGCCCATTTTGTTTTAGTTGTCATACAACTTAAACATAATGGGCCTTCTGGACGAAAAACCATTTTGGGCCTTGAGATTCAAAACTAACTTAAAAGCCCAATACGAACCTTTCGTATAATTAATTAATCTTGACCATTCTCAATTAGATAATTTAATTTCTTATCCATCTCATTTATATTTCTTCACTTCAATCCTTACTCGGTGTACGATCCATTAGGTTCCAATTAGCGAGGCGATGGACGATTGTTACTCTTAATGATCGATTATGAATTGAAACTACATTTCAATTCTCCCTTTGATGTAGATTAGTGTTTGCTAATCTTCAAGGCTTCCACAAAGCCATGTGATGCGCGATTTACAAGCACACAAATTAACCCTCTTTTGACGATTGTAGTATATGAATAAGTAGGGTATCGTTCTAGGCCGGGGATTAGGAGGGATTGCCAATCTCTCTAAACTGACTCAAAAACATAAAAACAAAGTTAAAAACACTTGACTAAGACTTACAAGACTCAAATAAACTTAAAAGAACTCAAAACTATATTCTGATAACTTTAAAACACTAGAATGACTCAAACTAACTATAAACACTCAAAGTAAAGGGGGGGGGGGGTTTGTTTTGGACGAAATTAAAACAGAAACAAGTAAATTAAAGAATAAAACAGAAATAGCATGAAAATGGATTGAATTGACGGATGATGGATTAGCTAGGGGTTCATTCTCCACACATGACACATTTGCATACAAATTGATTTTCAGTTGCTCTTTCGATAAATTATAAAACTCGACACTCCAAGTTAATTAGGTCCGCTTAAATTAACCTTCAAATTTCCCTAGAATCATTGAGTTGGATGAATATGCAACGCAACCAAATTATTCCTAACAAGTTCTCTATATGAACAGCATGATAAAGAAACAAGTTAGAATCATTACGTTCGTTGGAAATTATAAGCATCGACAAGGCACGCCGTCATGCAAAGACACAACACCTTTCAACCACTATGGTAAATGACCATTTGCATGTTTTTATTAGTAAAATTTCGATATAAAAAAAAAGAGCTCTAAATTTTTTTACCCTAATCATACTTTCTAGTTTAAGAGAAGCCATAAATGTCTTAATTCCTTTTTATTTCAATCTTATACTTTCTATAAGTTTTGTTTGCAAATAAAAATTAGAAAAGAATGAAAGTAAAATTTTGAAATAGCATTAAACATAGAGTAATTGGAGATGAATTTTTCCGAAGAGAAACGTTTGGGAGACTATCTTTTTTACCATATTTTGTAAACCAAACAAAGTAGTGGTTGATAGATAGATAGATTTCATTTTTAATAATTTAAAAAAGGAATTCAACTATCGATAGTCACATCTTATGATCTACAAATATGGTTTTAAAAGATGGACTTTCTAACATCAACATTTTTCAAATCCTCCCTAAATTTAATTAAAAGCTTATATAGGGAGCTCATTGAAAATGCTCTTATATATTTGAAGGGAAAGAAGATGTGTTTGGTTATTTTTTGTTTTTTGGATTTTATTTTATGTTTGGATGATACGACAATGGAGACTGCACATGTCATGATTTTAATGGACGACCTAAAAGAGTGAGTAAAATGGATACTCTCTGAAAAATATTCAAATTTTATTCGAAGATAAATATCACAAAATAAAATAATTCTCGACAGAGGGTTTTGGACTTGAAAAAATGAAAATGCGGTGGGATTGGTTGGTAGGTTGTAGGGACTACTTAGGGACTACAAAGCAATTCTAAATTATTTATAGGTCGATTAGTGATGTGTAATTGCGTTGAGAATGTTTCGCATCATTAGCCGTTGATTTAAATATTTATACTTTGTACAGTAACTAATCTTATCTTCTCAAGTTATACTGGCATTTTCTTTTGTCGTTTTTCGTTTTATCAACTTTGGTGTGGTTTTTTTTTTCTTATAAAATAGATGTCGATTAAGAGGATAAACTCCATTAAATAGCCCAAACAAAATAACGGAAAAATAAGATACAATTGTAGTTCAAGCAATTAAGAAAATAAGCTTAGAGATTATGCGAGTAACGGATTAATTGTCTGCCTCTCTCCGATTTTTCTGCGAGCAATATACTTTTCCTCTAGCAATATTCTTATGATTTCAGTTTGTCAACTTAAAATTTATAAATTAATGGTTAATGATTTCAATAAAGAACTGGTCATTGGGCTTTGGTTTCGATGGAGGGTGATTGATTTTCATGGTTGATATGAGCTTTGCTTTTACTTCGTTGTAGAACTTTAACCCACACCTGAGTTTGAACCAGGGTTGGGTGAAGTGATGGAGGGAGGCAGACAATGGTGACATACGGTGGGGAAGGCAGGTTGGGGCATGTGGTGACGCGTGCTAGGGTTGGGTGGTTGGGAGACTTGGGGTTACAGGGTGGCTGCTAGGTTTTTGTATCATCTTTCAAATGAAGATTAGACAGAATAAAGTCCTCTTCTCGCACAATTAGACCAGACAAGAACATCTGTATAGCTATAGATTTATACAAAATTCTTGTTCAACTCAGCACAGCAGATCCGTAGCCGTCTGTTGCTGTGTTGTTGGGTGTGGTGTTCGGGTGTTTAAGGGTACCCTTTGAATAAATGTGATGAACTTAGAAAAAGTTAGATTTTAAGTTTTTATATGAACTGTAGATAAAAATTGAGGTGAACTTATAGATGAGATGCGGTGTTTAAATAGAAAAAATCAAATCATAAACTCTAAACATTTTTCTCTTAATCTTTATGTTTCGAGCTATCTCGTACTTTTGATATAACTTATAATAAAAATATCTTTTTTAACTTAAAACAAAACCTCTTTAAGGGTTTAAGGGCACATGGCTAAATATCCAATTAGGTTTTAATTCAAAGTTATATAATTGCTTACTTTGGTGGCCATTAAAGTAATCTTCTAAATCTAAAGAGAATCCCTCCCACTCAATCGAGCATGACCAAGTCACAAGACACCAACGTTGATTTTTAGCAAAGTAAAATATCCTCTTTGGGTCTCAAAAAAAAAAGGTACGTGGATGAATCTTACTCGATGCGTACCAACTATTTTGCGGTTAAAATATACTTGGGATAATACATTAGTGCAAACTAATTTAACCACATTAAACAATAGGGTTAATTAGTCATGAGAATAGTCATACGTGGTGGCCCGTGAAGTCGACACGCAACCTTCTCGGCACAAGTGTAGGGAAAGTGGAGTCATGGGATTGGTCAGCACAGAACCAACAGTTATCCCTGGCACAATATAATATGCACAATCACAAGCCACGCACTAAGGACAAGTTGCATTTGATTAATCCGATAAAAAGTTAAGCATCGGCAATATTTTTTGTAAGATAATGCAAATTGTTCTTTGACTCTCACTCGGTCATGTTGAAATTATTGGACCACATTGCTAGATATTTTGAGTGAAATGATAACTTAATGAGGAAGATCCAATAATGAATGAGCTTATGATTTTGAAATAGGGTTCGAGTTTTAATCACGCAAAAATTACGACTGAGCGTATGCTAGTTGTTTTCTTTTTCTACTTTTGATAACATGTTTGCATCATGCAAGGAACGATGATTTTGATTTATGTCATTCGTTACATATCATGATTCATAAGGCATGTTAGCTATCTTTTCTTTATTTCATCTGCCACCATATTATTATTATGCATGGTATGCAATTTTTGACCTAGGTTATCTTATTTACAAATGTTAACTAAATCAAGTATCGTTAAGTCATTTTTTTACTGTAATCAACCAACTAGACGAATCCACAATCTTTGATTATAAAATGAATTACAACTGTTAATAAAAAGGTTGGACAATTTTCCATTTGGTTGTTTTCTATCATGAAGCAATAGTAAGATAACGATGAAAACGATTTTCGACTATTATGCAACATGACTCTTAGACTAAAGAAAGTATATGACTGATAGAGAAAAGTACAAATGATAGGTAGGTAAAATACCCTAATTATGGATTGGGTTTATATTTCAATCATGCATGGAGTGCTGGAGACTTTAGACTAAGGATTGGGTTCTAGAAGTGAATCATCTGCCTTACGTTGGCCATTGTTTCCTTCATTGCCAAATAATGCACGTGTTACTGAGAGAAGATTATAGGAAGATCATGCAAGTCATATTTAATTAGGAATTTGGGTTTGTGATTACATTTGGCTTTACAAGTAGGGGACAAGTGTAAAGAGACTCAAAGCCCCAAATGCAAGTACGCGATACTCGGTACAGGTACTTACTAAGAATTTAGGAATGATAATTCTCTCCGGATCCTCTTGTGAGGATATTCAGAATTTTTAAATTGTACCTGTTTATCGCATATTGTGTCGTTAGAAATTATTTTTAATTATTTTATTTAAAATTGAACTTGAATATTACTCGACGAAAACTGACTGCACAATATATGATAAACAAATAAGAGTTAAAGATTTTTGAGATCCCCACAAAGAAGAACTAATCTTGTTTGTGATTGCATTTGACCTACCTAGTAGACAGGTGGCATCCTTGGTATATTGGTACCAAATCCATATCTGATTGCCACTTAGGAGTTCATGAGTTGACCAGCCTAACTCTTAACACTTTTCCGTCGTAATTTGGTCTTGTCTTTCCTCCACGATTTTGAAGTTTGCGGTACTAATGTCCACCTTGATTGACTTCACAATTACAACACGGGACATATATCTGCATTATGCATCGATGTTTGTTTGACCACAAAGCACCCCCTCCAAACCCTCAAGAACCCAACTTCATCCTCTTCCACATTCAATTTTGTTTGTCGTTGAATTGACACAATTTTTTTAAGAATTGGTCATTTGGAGAAACCCAAAACTGGGTATGCAAGCAATTTTTTTTAAATTTATTAGGAAGATCAAAATTTTAAACTAAATGATGTGTCACCATCATGATACAAGAACGTTACTCTACACTTAATTAATAATTCAATCATCAATAACTACACTATTTGATTTACAAAATTTTAATTTAAAAATTTAGCATTATCCTTTTCCACTCGGTCTTGTTGAAATTGTAGGACCACATTGCTAGATATTTTGAGTAGAATGATAAATTAATGAGGGAGATCCAATAATGAATGGGTTTATCATTCAAATTTAGAATTTGAGTCATAATCAAGCGAAAATTACAACAAGTGTATGATAGCAACTTTCTTTTTCTACTTTTGACCCCCTTGTTTTCAACATGCATGGTATGATGTTTTTGATTTAGGTCATCCGTTAGAAATCATGATTCATATACAAAGCATGTTAGCTTTCTTTTGAAACAAATGTTTTTCTTGTGTAATGGCGAAGCTAGGAATTTTCAGGGGGAGGGGAGAATTTAAAAGAGTGTCAGATTAAGAAAAAATGGCAACAACCAAATCTTTTTATATAGTAGTGTCGTCCATAATTTATCAATATAAATAAGTTACAATTATTGTTGGTGAGGTTTCATGTCATAAAAACGTCGCAAAATGACTCATTATCAATAAAAACAAATACATCTATGTCAATGTAAACAACCATACTATCACCTAACCATTGATCTTCTATTTTGTTATGCAATGGTGTTTTCACAATCTTCATAACAGAAAAAGCTCTATCCACCAAGCAGTTGCAATCGATAACACCAAAGTCAATGTAAGAATCTTATAGACTAACTTGTAGCTTGCACACCTTTCGGTCTTCACCGACTCCTTTACAAGATCACTAATTTATTTCAATCATGACAATTCACTATGCATCTTCATATACTATATGACTAATAACAAATTAAACCAACAATTCAATTAATCAATACTAATAATCATATAAATATTCAGTAGCAAAAATTAAATTAAATTCAATATCAATAATCAATAATTCAAATTTTACCGTAAATAACAATTTCATTCATCAATAATTATAAGATTTCATATCAATAATCAATAACCATGTTAACTAATTACTCTATAGTTCTATATCAATTAAACAAAATGTCGCATTAAATAATCAATTAGGGTTAGGGATGACATAAATTTAGAAATTGAAAATTTTACCTAAAAATTTGGAGAGAAGGGGCCGAAGATGGCGGTTGGGCTAGGTTAGCTTGAAGTCTGGAAGCAAGGAAGGCCAAACGGGCTGTTGTGCTGTTGGGATTTCCTGTCTGATTGGCTTTCAAAGTGGGAAAGGAGTGAATGGAAGAGGGGTGGGGAAGAGTGAAGGCAACCAGGGGACACGTGGTCCCCTTTAATTAATTATTATTATTTTTTATTTCAATAACTAAAATGATGTCGTCCCACTAAAGGGAATTTTTTATTATTAACCAGGACCAAACGACGCCATTGGCCTGGTTTTTAAGGGAAAAAAATAGAACTATGTGCAGCAGAGCTGCATAGCAGCAATGGAACAAGAAAAACAGACCAACTTCATAACTTCCGACGGGATCGGAACGGCGGAACCACTGCTTCTAGGTTTGATTTCCAGCGAGGGGAGAGGCGTCCGCCCCTCCTTGCCCCTATGTAGCTTCGCCCATGCCCCCATGTAGCTTCGCCCATGCTCAACAGTGAGAATTGGAAATCAGTGGTCCTAGCAATATAGTTCACTGCTTTATAAACAAGTTGTCATATCATTGCAACTGGACATCTTAAGTTCGGAATACTCGAATTTATTCGATACATGTATGAATATAGATATCGACATGTAAGCGTAATTAACCCTAAAATGTTGTACCTGATGATATAGGTGATTCATAAGGTTTTCTTCATTATAAATAAAAAATAAAAAATTCCAACAAATAGGTACTGCCATCGAAGAGAAGATATTTGCATATGACTAAAGATATATCTTCATGTTCTTATAGTACTTATTGCGTAGCCTAATTGAGATCCAATAATATGTGAATCAAAGGTGAAGCATCGGATGTTACTATTATTGAAGAAGTGAGAAAATAGTTGGAGTACTGAATATTATGTCCATCAGAGGAGTGATGAACGAGAGGGGAGTCAGGTTAATTATATATCAAAAACATTATCCTTGCTACCTATATGTATCATCTCTCTAATGAGACCCATATGTGTTAGTTGACTCTTCCTCTATTAAAAAGATGATATAAATAATGATACAAATTGATGGTAAATATAGCATTACTCCAATTACATCTCAAAGGTCCAAGTTTGAGGACGACTCACTTTTTGGTTGGTCCACAAATAAGTGTAAAGGCAAAGACAAGAATGGCAGTGAGAATGTGACAATGTGTAGCAAGTTCCCACAAAGACTTTGAATACCCAAGCAATCCGATTCCAAATTTCAATGATCTACTGATTCAACAGCTAGAGATCGAAACCGCTTGAAATATTGTTCAAAAAGCAATTAACAAATCTTTGAATCACATAGCATCAACCCACCACCCAAAACAGGTGGGAAAAAAAACAACACACATATAGACAATCTAAAACTTCTTTCACACATTTCTATTTCTCAGCAATAGAAAGATAGGAAAAAAAACCAAGCTTGTTATTTGGTTAACCATTCAAAAGTAATAACTTTTAAAATGAGGATACAATTTGAAGATTCAATTGCATTCAGAACTTTTAAAGTTTTAAAATTTGTTTAGTAACAAATTTGAGAAACTATTTTCATGTTTGATAACAAACATCTTTATATTGAAGAGACCTTAACCCAACTTTGAAATGTAACAATATTGCTTTGTTGGCACACCCCGACCTGGAATGTCCACATGTCCATCCGAATCGTGGTGTGTTGGCCGACATCCGAAGGTGACGAAGTCATAAAGTAAGGTTGATGTGTAAAAGTGAGGATAAATTTAACTTTAAATAAATAAGTCAGAGTGCACAACGTGATTGGGTGATAACACTTATTACAAACGTGAAGTCCAGAGCATAGTGCAGAAAGATAAAAGTTGTCTCATCCGTAAAGGATGATAATTTAATACCTAAGCAACCTACTTTGACCGAAGAATGTCCACACTTCCATTGAAATCTTGTACTCCCACGAGCTCAATCTCTATGTCCTGGAGGGGCGAAAAATAAGGGTGAGTGGGCCTAGAAAATAAAGTTTTCTAAAACCTTTTTGAAAACGTGTAACCCTTCGCTGTAAGACAAATATATGATTTTCCAAAATAATAATATACTAATAGGTAGTAGGGAACCTTGCAGCACAAATGAGTTAAAGGATATAGGGTGCTACTACGAAATATCTCATCATCAACTCAAATAACTGTCATAAAATCACAGTTATGAAAATCATCAAAATCCACTGCTATGATAATCACTGCTTATTATCTATGTAGGCACGCAAGTCATACAGAAAGTAGTTGCATGAACAGGCTAGGTGTAGGTTTTTTGTTCTAGTACTACATCATATGAAGTTGGCACTGCGTGCATCACATACGAGTCCAAACAACAGACCTAGGGACAGGCTGGCACCTAACTTTGGATCCAAAGTGAACGTAAATGGTGCATGTGAACATAACGTGAACCTAGTCCTTGGCCCAGGACAATACAGCTAACTAATAAACACCGTACAAACCTGTAATAATGAGTATATATAATAAATAAGATGTCATGCCACATTCTATATTGCCATTAATAAAAATATAAGTTTAGAAAATCTAATAAGAAAATAAACATGGCATGTCACATCAATTATATAGAGAAACAATTATGCCAAAAATCATATATATATACACATATATATTTAAAACCAAAGGACTCACTCATCCTTGTTTTTCACCCCTCCATGACATAGAGATTGAGTAGGTTGCTTATGTATTAAATAATCATCATTTACAGATTAGACAACTTTTATCTTTCTGCACTATGCTTTGAACTTCACGTTTGTAATAAGTGTTATCACCCAATCACGTTGTACACTGTGACTTATTTATTTAAAGTTTAAATTTATCCTCACTTTTATACATCAACCTTACTTTATGGCTTCGTCACCTTTGGGTGTCGGTCAGCACATCACGATTCGGATGGACACGTGAACATTCCGGATCGAGATGTGCCATTCGTATTTCCAAAGGGGTAGTGATTTATACTCCTCTCTATTTTCTATACGAAAATTGAATAAATTAAAAGACAGCTAAGAGACAATGAAGCAAAGGAGTGTAAAATTAATGATAATCATGATCACAAAAAAGTTTCATAATCAATTCCCTTTAAAAATATTGATTGTGAGTTCTAATGATGGACTCTTTTTAGCATTTTTAAGATTGTTGTTTTAAGTAACCATTCTACCAAACAACTTTGTTATTGGAATGTATTCCCTATTTTTGGAGAAGATTAGAAATCAGTTTTTTTGGATTGATCTATTCCAAATGGCCAGTATCCGGACAGTCCATGGCTGGATCTGAAAACCAACCAAACAAAATAGGAAAGATAAAAGTATATAAATGGTTTGAAAATATTTACCCTTTTCAAAATGCTTTAAAGCTTTGCAGCATCGTCAAGGCTGATCAACACTCTCCTTTCTCATCCCAGTACCATAGACAAAGTCCCATCTTTCTCTCTATGCATAAACAGACTTGTTCAGGTAACTCTTGTACCATAGACGAAGAGTCAGCAGAATAATCACAGATCTACCAACAGTCAGCAGTGCCAAGTTAATAAGGCCATAAATATAACACCTGAAAACACGACTGATGACATATATATATGGGCTCCATCTGTTAACAAAAATAATAAAATAAAAAAAATCTAAAACTAAGAAGCAGAATATTTAAAAAAAAAACCCTTACTTGAAACAGTAGATAGAAAGCATACCAATTAAATCATTGAAGTGAAAAAGGTGAAACTGTGGACTGTGGAGTCTCCTCTCTGTTGTATAGTGGTTTATTGCAGATGCAGCATCATCAAGATTCTCACTTTCAAAGAACTTTAGCAGTTAATTGCATGTGTGAATCTTGATGATGCCACACCCGCAAACAACGACTGTCAATGTATACATTTCCTCCATGCATTTGAGTCAAATACTGTAAATTCTAACAAGAAAATGATACGCAGAATACATATATTTAGAAAGAAAAAATTGAGGACATTCAGAAAGGAAAATAGTGGAGGAATAGAACCAATCCTCGAGCAATATGCTAACGTGAAGAGGGGGTACCCGAGAAGAATCTAACCCAAGCACAAAACAAAACCCTATTCTTCTTTCAAGGTACTATTTAATAATAACAACGAGTACAGATACAATATTCTATAATTCAAAGATTTGATATGCAGCTCAGGTTTCTATAAAGGATCGATCCATTCCCATAAAAACACAATTTTATTAATTAATTTTTTTTTTATAAAAAGAAAAGTCCATTTCAGATGCCACAGACATGGTTATATTCAGAAGAAAATCCAGTTGGTATCCAGTGTGCAAAGTAGAAAATAAGGTTGAAAAGGAGGAGAAAATTAGAACTAATACCTTAAGATTACAGAGAAAAGGATAGAATACGAAATTCGTGATAAAGCAGAGAATAAAAACAGAAAAAGAGCTCATATATGCTTGAGATATAACACTAGAGCGAAGACCCTATGCGTTTGCCCCTTTGTGTGTGCGCGTGAGATTTATCAGAGTTAGGAAGCTCATGAACCACGGATGGTAAGACGAAAGAAAATGGTTTGTTGGAGTTACATATGAGGAACATTGGTGAGCCTAGACTTTATTGGTTCTCCAAGTTTTTACATTTTTTGCATTTTGATTGGTAGATGCTGAGTGTACAGTACTGAGCCACTGGGGCCGCAGTTACACATCGCCATCTTCACTAAAAAGTTAAAAACCCTAACTTTATTTTGGGTGTTGGGAGATGAGGGTATCGTCTTCTTGTTATTATGGACTAATGCACCACTCATTATCAGTCTTTTTATATCATTGTCAATTTCTTTGGTTGATTACATTAATTGAAGGGTTTCGTTTCAAAGTACTTACGCTAAACGAAATCATGTTAACTGAAGGAAGTTGAGGTTGCTTCTAAAGAATCAGGCTTGAAATCATTTTGATTTTTGAGTTCTCTTGTGTTGAGTAAAAAAGAAAAACTTGATCTGAATCTAATTTTTTGAGCCACTTTCAAACCCAATTTACCTCTATAATAACTTATAAGTAAGCCCTATTATCCCTTGAATTTTTTTTTTCGAACCATATTATCTATACTAAGGGGTGGAGGAGTGGGCTAAGTCTCACAATGTGTTAGTAATAATGTGGTTCAAATTCGGCTTTGGCGAAAATCGAATCTAAAATCTCTCACTTCCAGTGAAGAGGAATACTGCTAGACCATAGTACTAGGTGACTATTATCCTTTGATTTTAAGATTAAGATTTGTGATGAGTTTTGACTATTTGAGGTTTAAAGAATAAAATTGCTACCACTTAATACTACGGTTTAATGATTTTCCTCTTCACTTGTAAGTGAGAGATCTTAGGTTCGATTCTTGCTAAAGATGAATTTGAACCACATTATTGCTAACCCATTGTGAGGCTAAGCCTATCCTTAAAAAAAATTGCCTTAACTAGTAGGATAATTCTTGGAATCAAATTATTTCCTATATATCTCCAAGTTAGGGTATGCCTCTTCCTTTATTCCTCATTTTCATCATAAACCTTTTTCTTAGTTAGGATTTAATATTTGCCTTGCGGAAAATCTTCTTCTTTGTGCCTCACTGTATCATCTTCTTTTTCCAGTTTCTTCTTCTCCTTCTAGGTTTTTACTATATATGAAATCCTAGATCAAATACGTCAAATCATGAACCAAATAAATCAGTGGGGATAGGGGAGTGTTTAGTTGATCTGATTTCTTTTCCTTACTTCCCATTACGTTTTTCTTCCTTTTCCTATTTATGCTAAGTAAACATGCCCTTAAGTTTATGGAAAGCTTCTTAACAATCTAATCTGATGTGAGACATTTTTTTTCATCCTCACACACCCACTCATGTGTGACAACCTTTAGAGCCTAACCTATGTGGATAATTTAAACTTAAATGCGTAAAGCACATGGCCGCTTGAGGCTCATATATAACCTGCTTTAAAACCAATGAAATTGAGATTTCGTACAAAAAACAGAAGTGTGTGAAGCTTAAAATCTCATGTATGGTAAGAGTACTGTATACTTCTAGCTTGTACAGGGTTTAGGTTTTAGAAGGCTTCCATCACGTGGCCTTTCTACTGCGTACATATACTTCTGGTAATATGAATGAGATCATTTTTGTTTGTCAATGAGAGTTAGTTGAGTTGGTAAATATCGTTTTTATTTTTATTTTTTTGTTTGTTAGACTAAAGCCTAGGTTTGAGTTTCGGTAACGACAATCCATCTTAGTAGGCAATTTGTAAAACTAAAACAGGGTTAAGCTCTTCAAGTCCTCAAAGAGGTTTCTATTATGTTCCAGCCCAGGAGTAGTCTCCTCTCTTCCTAAACCTTTTTATTTACTGAAAAAAATTGGGAGTATCTGGATTTTTTTTTTTTGAAACGAAAAATTATGTTAGATTAAATATTAAATTAGCAACCAACGAGATTCGAATTTACGCCGTTATGTAAAGACTTAATACTTTTTAACATTGTGATAAAAGACCACTTGCCGAACATCTGTTTGATTTTACTACTTTGATTAGAAAAAAAAAAGTGTGCAACAAAAAAAAAAAAACAAAAAACTGAATCATCGTTTTAATGCCTGAACAAGAAAAAAAGAAAACAATAAGTCCCGTGTAAAAGTGACATAGTCGAATATTCCCTCCTCCCAACAGGTCTCCACCTAAAGTCCTCGTGGCCGTGTCCGTACATGCTGATGTCGCTGCTACAGATTTTGCTTTTCTTTTATTATTTATTCATCATCAAACTACAAAAAAAAAAAAAAAAAAGTTTGCAGAAAGTAGCCATCATGGGTGCAATCCACTGTTCATATTTCTTTCCTTCTTCTTTTGGGCAATGGCTGTCCAAACCGATAATTTTGGGTAGTCATGTTCATGCACACCAAACGGATAATTTAAACGGAGCTTGGGTAAAACGATTCAAATTCATGTTGAGAACTTATTGCTAATACGATAGCTGAAGTTCTCCCGAATCCTAGTTGTTCCAAAATGTATCCATCATCAATATCATTAAGATTTTAGTTAAACGGTCACGTACGAGCAATGTGAAAATTATGATTCACGATAAATGGAAATCAATGATTTTGCTTTATGCTTTTCAAATCAAAGTTTGAGATTCATCCCATCATGAGATTTGAGTTTATTGGATAAAATTTCTACTTCATATCATTGCTCTCACAGGCTAAATAATAAGTGTGCGCTGCAATGATACAATCAGATATTATTTTCTATCCCCCAGGGCCACAAGCAGGCTGCATTTTCACTGGTTTTGAATTTTCTATCGGGTTGAATTTTGGTACTTGGTTGGCTGCTTGCCATAAAGAGATGATAGACATTTAAAGGATCTAAATTGGCCACATCTATACTTTAGATATTGCCATTCTTCTACTGCTGCAATTGGGTCATGTAATCATGTACTCGTACAATCTTTCTCTACATACAGCTTACTCTGTATTCATATTAGTTTTAATTAAACTATTAATATCTCTTTAAACGTAAATTTACTACCTAAACTTTCTTCACAAAGTCCATCTAATATGTAAATTTGTTTTTACACCCAACTAAAAAATAAAAAACCAAAATCTAACGCGAAGCAAGAAAAACGTGGAAAGACAATGAAAAAAAGGTTCTGAAAGTTACAAAGTCGTCGAAGTAGAGAGATAACGTGAATAAAGCAAACCCAACTCGCATCCCTACAAAACAAAAACACGTGAGAATCAGTTTTGAAGCCTGTACTCCATGGAAAACAGCTATTAAACCAACTCGCATGGCTGTAGTCTTAGTTGCTAAAACTGAGAAACTATATTGGCTTTTGTTGATGCACAAAATCAGTGAGGACTTTGGTACAACAGAAAGTGTCAAGTTTGTGACCTTCGCTAGATTGCTC
>JAOTRO020233820.1:0-16326 GCA_028566515.2 Pyracantha coccinea
GATGGACTGATAGACATGAAAATTCATATATAAACGGGTCCATCAATCATGTGACTGGGTGTGTGTGTGTAGGGTCAGAATAACAAAATCAACAAGAAAAATATATGTAGTACGTATAAGAGTCTATATAGATAAGAATGACATTGGTACGAGGTTTATATGGATGGATAAGAGATCAGATTTTCTGTAACCAAAATCGTTTGTGGTCTTGCTGTAAATTACTGAGTTATTGCCCTAAAAGTTTTTTTTTCACTCCATGAGAGCATTTCTCTCCTCCGTGAAAGTCCCTCCACCGTGAGTGCAATTTCCCTCCCCCGTGTGAGTTTGCGGGATGCCCAATTATAAATAAACAACTTCCGAAACACCCACTGATGCGATTTAATGTTCATCCAACCATACATTTGACACCATAATATCATATATCCCTTTTCCATCTCACTTAAATCAAATCCCCTACTACGATATTAATTTCCTCCAACCACCCCCAATCCCCCCATAAATTCAAATCCCCTTTCCATCCATCTTCTCTCTGAGTCCCTTTTCTTCCGATCCATTTCTGTGCAACTTATACAAAATCCCTATTCCTTGTCAAGCCTTCACCCCCTCCAGCTCAGATCTGGGTCTAAGGGGCCCCGTCAGCAGGGACGGCATGAAGGAGAAGGAGCAGAGCCCCACCCAACAGAGATAAATGCAAAAGAAACCCTACCGAGGATGGTAGATCAGGAAATCAGGGCAATGGGAACAGTCATAAATTACCCCAACCAAACTCTGGTAAAAGAATGAGACAAAAATACCTCCAGCTACTGACTACATAAAACGCAAAGGCCAACTACTCGGCAACTATAAATTCGGGCATTAATGACAAGGTATGTTTCAGATTGGGAAACAGTAGAAGTATACAAACCCCTATTATTATGCTTCTGTACCTACAATTGGAATTAAAAAGCTGTGAAGTGCGAAAGAGAGAAGAAAAGAAACAGAGTAAAAATTTGGGTAGAGCCTCAACAGTCGACCTCTCGTACACATTAGTTCAAGCAATTTGTGAAACAAATCATACTCAGAGACAGATGGTAGGAGTGGAAGTACAGGAATTAGTGGTCCACCCTGAGAGGAATATGGATCTATCCACAATGGAGCAAGGAGTCGAATTAATGGGCAAAGCATTGGTTAACAAAACCCTCAATAAATGGGGTATTAGAAACATCCTCAGATCCTCTTGGAAGGAGATGGGTGAGGTAGAAGTCAAGTGGGTTAAGGACAATACCTTTATTATCACTGTCCAAGATGAAAGTAATGCAGCTAAAATCCTAGACCAGGTGTCGTGGGTGGTCATGAAACAGAATTTTTCTGTTAAAAGATGGCCACATGAGCTAGCATTGGGGGAAGTTAATATGGAAGTTGTCTCATTTTGGATACAAATTAGAGGTGTACCACAATATCTCAACTCGAAAGAAAATGCGAGGCGTCTAGCATCAAAAATTAGAGAGTTTGAGGAACTTGAAGACCCAGCGAAAGCTCGGGGATTCTTGAGAGTGAAGGTAGCAGTCAACACCTCAAACACCCTGACCACATGGTGTTGGCTTCCAAGGTACAACAATAATGAGACATGGATTAAGTTTCTGAGGGACGACAAGTATAAAAATGACTTCTAGAGAATGGTCGTGCTCCACAAGAAGAGGCGTGCTGCAGCTGTACTAAGTGGGAGCTGGAAGTTAAAAGCAAAGAGATGGTGCATTCCCCTTATAAAAAAGCAAAAAAAAAAAATGAAGAGAGCAGAAAGGTAAAAGAGAGAAAAGCGAAGGCTACATAAAGACTTAGGAAAATGACCACATAGGAGAGATGCATGATCACTGAGAGGGCGATCCACATAGAAGAGGAGCTGCAGGAAGTCCCGGTAGAGTATCAGGATATGTGGGATTACGTGGAGAAGATCTCTGCGGGGTGAGAAAAAATGCGTTGTTGGCAAAGAAAGCGGGAAACTCATCCCGATGAGGTGGTGGTTGGCCTTCAACATCCGCAAGATCACCATGATGCATCTATTTTCGAATTGCAGTGGTCTAGGGTCAGACACGATAGTTCGAGCCCTACATGGGCAAATCAAGAAACACAGGCCTTCTATGATCTTTCTTTCGGAAACTAAAGTGAAAGATCATAGAATATAAGGGGTTAGGCAGCGTATTGGCTATTCTAATGGTTTCAGTGTCGCTCCGGTAAGGAGAGCGGGTGGTCTGAGCCTCTGATGGGATGACTCAATGCAAATGGAAATTATGGAGTCCTCTAAACATTTTATTTATGCTAGATGCAGCGATGTAGACTCGCAGTGTGTGTTCAGATTCACGGGAGTCTATAGAACTTCTTACCGGGCGGAGAAGGCAAATTTTTAGAGAGGAATGATTCAGAAATTTGGCCCGGACAACATCCCATGGATATGTGTGGTGACTTTAATGAATTCTTGTGGAACCATGAGAAGTCGGGAGTTGCTGAAGTTAGATATAATTGGCCAAGATACCTGGAGGAATTTATGTGCAAGTTGGAGGTTATAAATTTGAAGTTCAACGGCCCTAAATTCACTTGGAGAGGAACAAGAAATGGGTAGTTGGTGGAGGCTCGGCTTGATAGGAAGTTAGTTGATGGGAGTTGGCAGATGTTATGGTTCAACACTACGGTCAGCCACGATATTGGTTTGGGGTCCGTCCATTGCCCACTGTTAGTTCAATGTAATCTGAATGCTGGGAAAGGAAAATACTATTTCGCTTTGAAGCATTCTGGGTAAAGGAAGCAGATTGCAGAGAGATTGTGAAGAAAGCTTGGGAAATCCTCGTGAGGCAAACACCTTGGAGCAATGGAATTTGAAGATGAATGATTGTCGATCCAGATTAATTAGATGGAGCATAAACAAATTCAAACAGTGAGGTTGGCAAATCCAGGAGATGATGAGCCAACTGGGGAGTCTTCAATATGATTGGAAAGGTAATTTTCAGAAAATTGAAGCTCTATCGAAAAAAATGGACTACCTGTGGAGTCAAGAGGAAAGTTTTTGGGAGCAAAGATCAAGAGTTAATTGGCTAAAATATGGGGATGCCAATACCAAGTTCTTCCATCAATCTACCTTGCACAGTAGAAGGAGGAACAAAGTGGTATCGTTAAAAAATGATAATGGGGAATGGGTGGACAACCCAAGTTAGGTTCGGCATATAATCGACAATCACTTTGTTGATCTATTCACTTCGATAGGGCAACATGATGAGGGTGTCATCCTAGATTGTATCACCCCAAAGGTTACTAATGAAATGAATGAAACCTTCACAAGCTCGATTTCAGTTGAAGAGATTACGACGGCAGTAATGTAGATGAGAGGTCTGAAAGCCCAAGGTCCATATGGCTTTCAAGGGATATTCTACCACTCATATTAGGACATCATACTTGAGGATGTGAATGAATTAATTGGGGATATAATGAATGGCACTCAGAATCCTAATCAAATAAATGCTACTCACGTAGTATTGATTCCGAAAGTGCAAAAACCAGAATTTGTTTCGCAGTTTCGCCCCATTAGTTTATGCAACTACTCATACAAGGTTCTCTCGAAGGTTATGGCAAACCGTCTCAAACCTCTTTTGCCAAACTTGATCTCCCCAACCCAAAATGCATTTGTTGTCGGAAGACAAATACAAGATAATATCGGCATTGCACATGAGATTTTCCATTTCCTCAAAATGAGAAAGACAAAAATTCAAATTCGAGCTGGGAATCAAATTGGATATACACAAGGCTTATGATAGGGTGGAGTAGGATTTTCTTATTGGCGGTGACGAAAAAGATGGGCTTTGACAATCGATAGAGAAGTCTTATAATGGGATGTATTTCATCAGTGAACTTTGCCATTCTTCTTAATGGGCAACCCGACTCAAAATTTGCTACCTCGCATGGCCTCTGGTAGGGGGACCCATTATCCCCATATTTATTCATCTTGGTTAGTGAAGTATTTTCACTTCTTCTTCAACAGGCCAGTGATCGGAAGTGGATTAAGGGTGTGCAGATGAACCTAACAGGTCCGACCATATCCCACATATTCTTTGCAGATGACACCTTTATCTTCCTGATGGCAGAAAAGGAAAATTGTAGACACTTAATCCAGTTAGTTGATGACTATTGTTTGGCATCAGCACAACAGGTTAAAAGCTGAAATCAAGTGTTTTTTTTTTCAGGAAAAATATTCCATCAACCTTCTCACAAGAGTTGGCTAGCATTCTTGGCATAGACATGGTTGGGGACCCAAGTATGTACCTGGGAGTCCCGGCCATCTAGGGCCGATCGAAGAGATGTGTGTTAGCTTACATCAAAGGAAGGTTAATGGGGAAAATTCAAGGGTGGAAGCAATCTACTATATCACAAGCTGGGCGTAAGGTTTTGATATCGGCAGTGGCGTAAGCAATCCTGGCATACCCGATGAATCTATTCAAATTCCCCACGTCGCAATGCAATGAGTTAGATGCAATGATTTCAAAATTTTGGAAGGGGCAAAAAGGAGGTGAGAATCGTATTCACTAGGTATCAAATGAGAAATTAGGTAGATCGAAAGCGGAGGAAGGCTTAGGCTTGATGAGCTTTGAGAAGTTTAATGATGCCCTTCTAGCTAAGCAATGCTGGAGATTGATAATGGAACCGAATTCCTTACAGGCGTTGGTGCTTAAAGCTCACTACTTCCCTAATTGCTCTTTCCTCAATGCAAAGCGGGGTGGGAGAGCTTTTTGGGCTTGGTCCTACCTACTAGTCAGAAGGGATATCTTGCTTGGGGGATCATACTGGTAGATTATGAATGGTAAAGAGGTCCGGGTATGGGTTTATAGATGGCTCATATCCATCCCCTCGGGTAGGCCTTCTCATTTGGGCACAGTGCAAGTTTCATGAAATATGATGGTTGAATCCTTGATATGCTCGAATGAGGAGTTTGATGTGATCTTGGAGACTCTCATTGGGGACTCGATGCTTTGAGGTAGGTTGGTTTGGCCTTTTGAGAAAAATGGGACCTATACGGTCAAATCAGGATACCAATGGGCCCGTGCAAGGAACCGACCCCAATGGAACCTAAAGTCTTCCGCACTGGCTTCCATTCCAAATTCACTGTGGAAAATTATGTGGAATTTGGAGGCTACACCAAAAACTTGGTGTTTTATGTGGAAAACTCTTCATGCGACTATTGCTATTATGGCGAACTTATTTAAAAGGCGATCTTCTCCATCACCTCTATGCCCCATTTACAATTCGCATCAGGAGTCGATTAAGCACCTTTTCCTTCTATGTACGTGGGTGGAATTGGTTTGGTTTGAAGGAGCTTTGAACCTTAGGATAAATAAAAAGGAAGTCATGACATGGGAAAACTAGCTTCTTGCTATCTTTGATTTAGCCAATGGTTCAAAGCGTGTGTCGAGAAATTTGGTGTCCTATGTTGCCTTTATATGCTAGCAAATTTGGAAATCAAGATGCCATTTTCTTTTCAACCAACAACCAATCAACCCAAGTCAGATAGTTGCGGCAATATCCATCTCGGCTAAAGCTTTCATCGAGGCTACCTGCTTGCCGGTCACTCGCCCTTTACCCAGCACTCTTGTCATGAGTATTATAGCCCGATGGACTCCACCATGCCCGAGGTTCATAAAAATTAATGTGGATGCTAGTTGGGAGGCAAGTACATGTTCGGGTTTACAGATATGGTGGCACGGGATGCGGAAGGATATTTCTTGGCTGCTTGCAGATATTGCATGAAGGCCACAAGTGTAGCTATGGTGAAGGAGCTGGCAATCCTGCATGGTTTTGAGCTGGGTACCCATATGGGCTGGAATTCAATTATCATTGAATCCAACTCTTCGAAATCAATTTCTTGCCTCAGAGATACGCCAACAAGAGGCAATTGGGAAGCTTTTCCCGCTCTAGTGAAGAGCAAAAGATTTGGGGAGTCTTTCCAAGACTGTCGCTGGTCTTGAATTCCAAGATTAGCCAACACGGTTGTGGACCTCTTGGCGTCGCGGCGATGTAGGGAAATGTGCGATTTCATCTGAGTCAATAGACCTCCATCTTCCCTAGTTCATGTTCTACGTAATGATGGACTTCCTTGCCCCCTAGGTCCTTAGGTTAGTGTGAGGAGTGATGCTTTTAGCATTAGATGCAGCATCGTGGAATCCTGTATCTCCTTGCACTACTCGGTCTATTTGCAGTGTTTGGTTGTTTGCCTCCGTATAGGCCATCTATGTATTACTTTGGCATCTTTGCCCGGATATTGCAGTATCATGTTCACCCAAAAAAAAAATTATCGAGTTATTGTAGAGCAAAAAATAATTCGAAAAATTATGGAGCTAACATGTGGACATTTATCAACAAATAACAAGCATGCTTTTATTAAATAAGCGAGGCTCACATTTATTTCATGTGCAATTCAACTCTCTTGAAGATCTAAGCTAATGACTTCTCCAAGCTCTGATGTCCATGGCAAAAAGATAAGAGAATTAAACATAGAATTAATAAATAATCCTTATCTTTAAGCTTTCCTTATTGAAGATCGACTCAATTATGCAAGGAATCACAATTATATCCAATCAAGGATACTACAAGATAATTTCAAGATATTATTTAATTAATAATATCTTTGTGATAATTCTCTCATCCATCCATTGGATGTAACACCTTAGTCAACTGGATGATGACACATGGCGTGAAATCACTCCTCCATGGCCGGCCCTAGCTCCTATAAATACCTCATTCTCCACTAAGTTTTGGTAAGCTCTTGCAACGCAGTTAAGCCTAAAATGTTGTCTCTCTTTTTCAGAAAAACTGAATTAGGCATCGAAGATTTATTGGCCAAACGCCCCCTCCTTGCTCGTGGCTTTGGTCTTTGATAAAACTATTTAATTGTTTTGTAGTTACAAATTCATCAAGACTGAAGACGACGGATTTTTGTTACCACAAATTGGTGTTTTCATTGAAAGTTTGATCCAAATCTCGAGGAAGCTTTCATTTGTTGACACATGGACAATCATGTAGACAGGTCATAGAGGTATCATAAAGAGGTTTGGGTGCAGAAGATTTGAACTCGATTACAGAACCAAGTTTCATGGCGGTGTATGTGAGGGCATGTAGCTCGGAAAATGGTTCAATCCAATTGCAACGAGTTGATGATATGATTATTGTCTACTGTTTTATACGAACGTTTGCACACAAGGATCTCTCTTTAATTTCACTTCATCATTTTTTATTTTTTATTTTTGGTCTTATCATATTTACCAACTACTTACGCTTCAACTCGGCTCTAAAATTAATTTGTGTTTCTCGCCAACAGTGCTACAGTCAACCACCACATTTACGTTGTTAACCTAGTTTATGCTTTTCATCGGTTTCCAATTCATGGGCCATTTTGTTTGTCCTTGCAATACTCCATACAAGTTGATGAAATATAGTGATCATGGGTCCTCACTGGAGCACAGTTATGCAATCTTGCACTGTTCTGGAGTTACGTCCGATCAAGGAGGTTAGTTGACGTTTTCAGTTTCACTAATAATCAAATGGATGTGACACTAACACTTGATTGTTAAATAAAAATTTTCTTATATATAAAGAGACCATTTTATACAAGTGGGGTACCTAAGGCCAATACATGAACTTTAGTTATTACTCGACGTACAACATGACAACTTTAAGAACAATTTTTTTCAGTACAAGTGAATTCTACACTATAAAATGGAAGAAGATCTGAACCTAAGACGCTAATCCACCACGTCACTTCCTAGGGTTTGAACCCTTAGAACTTTGTTATTTCAATACAAGTGAATTCTACACTACAAAATGGAAGAGGATTTGAACCTAAGACGCTAATCCACTACATCACTTCCTAGGGTTTGAACCCTTAGAACTTTGTTACTTAACATTTGGCCTATATCTTTAGACCCATATCACTTCTTTTAATGGTCTTCTAACATGATTTTTTTTATGAGAACTCCCTTTTTAATTGTTAAATTCACTTCAACCAAATAAGAAAATAAGATTTTCCAAAAAAAAAAAAAAAAAAACTAGTAGTTTTTGTGGCCCATATTTAACTGAGGGGTGTGACAAAAGGTAGAGACAGATGAAGAATAGGCTTGAGGAATTGTGAGTTAATTCCACAGTCCTTGTACCTTTATTTATAGTAATAAAGAGGAGAGAAACTTGCTCTCCAAGTAATACAAAATCTATTAGGAAATATCTTCTAGATCCCAAATGATTCCTAATCTATCTCTACTTCGGATGTACACAATCACAATATATATTAGAACATATGTCAAAACACTCCCTCTTGAGTGTGTAAATACTCAAGTAGATAGCGCATCAAATCTTCAAGCACATGTCGAAGCAGTTGATGAAGTCGTCTCATCTAGTCGGCAAAAGTAGCAAATGCCAGTCTCAAAACAAACGGAAGAATGCATGGGTAGTAAAACTCACAAAACCTCACTATGGCAAAACCCAAGGTGGGACAAAAGCTCATAATCAAAGGAGAAAAGTGAGAAGTTGCATTAAGTCAAAATTACACGTTTTCGGGACGTAAATAGAACGTACACAAGGGTAAGACCAACCCAAGATGGGTGCCTCCTCAAAACCTAGTCAAGTAGCAAAAACCAAGTGGAAAAAAATGCTCCTCAACGTAGGAAAATAGAGTACGTTAAAGTCAAGTGAGTATACTTACGGATACTGCCCCTGAGTTTGACAGAACTTCCAAATGAAATTACGAGCATTGCGAGTGAGAAAGTTACGCATACTAATTCCTCGAACAAGCTTCTGGAAGGTAGACTTCAGTAGTGACGTCGTATAAAGGTTGGCAGGTTGTCCCACATGATAAATGAAAATTGCAGGGACTTTGAATATGCTCAACAACAGTTCTCAACCATATCTCTCACGTGATTAGATATAGTGAGTCTTGGAACGATTCAAAGGTTTTGCCACAGAAGGTCTATCTGGTTAACCTCCAAGATATTGCAGTGTTCCTTAATGATAAAGACATAAACATTCGAGAACGTACCTTACGCAATCAAACAGATAGTCCGATTCAGCGAATCCTACAAGGTAGGCATCATTCTGAAGATCAATGGGGTGTGATCTATTTTGAGATTCATATGGATAGATAAGCCCAAATTCATAGTAAAGAAAAAACGTCTTTAATACCAAATTTGGTGGTGGCGTGTAGGCACAATGTTGTTTTATGCCAAAAGATTATCAGCACATAAGATGTCCAATCTAATGCATTGAGTTAAGTACAACAAACATCAATTATACTTAAACATGGTCGTCTCACGTCCCAATATGAAACCTTATGCTTCATATCCTCCGTAAAGGTCTTATTTACATTTAGCGTACAGATGATCAAGGTATACTCGGACATAACACCTTTGGGTCTAATTCGACTGGTGGACCAGGATACCATCAGAAATAGCTCGAAACTTAAGGTCGAGGTAATGTCAAGTTTTTCAAAGATCATTCATCTTAAGGTCTGACTTCATGTGCGAGTCAGTTTTCTTAACTCTGACAATTTCAGATTCTGTACACGCATAGGCATATATCCCTAATTGATCAAATATTCACTTAGACGGGTATACCACATCTGCCCGGATAGTTCTACATCTGCAAAGTGAATGCCTTATCAAAACTGAGAAGGTGTTCTTGTGGTCTAGAACTATTTGAATCAATACATGTAAGTCCCTTGGAAACTCCATAAAGGTTTCTATCAGGATCCCAAAGATACTATAACCACGTTTGTAATGCTGCATTCAATAACATGGTGTATGAGAGAAACCTTGCGCCACAAGGTGTCATTCGCACTATTTCATTCATCTCATTCGTCATAGATTGATTCTTCTAGTTGACCAATCAGTTCTACGTTGACACTAATCAACGGAACGCGGTTCGTTATCATCACTTTTCATTTATGTCGGTAGTTACAATATAAATGAAACATCATTTATGATAATCTCATTCCAATTCCATATCTCAACCAAACTAGAATACAAGACCAAGAACTTCAGGTCTTAGGAATAATTCGGATTTAATCTCATGAAATGGAAAAGATTAAGACAACGGTCGAGGGTTGGATTCATTTGTGCCACATTCCTCTATTTTGGGGAGGTGAATCTTTCAAACCGAGTGATCTGCCACACTTTTGGTGCAGGACAGATTGATTGGCTAGCCGCCAATGTACGAGGGTTGGCCACAATAATGGCGTTCCTGCTTTTCGGGATGAAGGTTCGTCGTACATTTGGTACATTTATCTTTGCAGGCACTTTTGCACCTACTATATGTGATCTCGTCACTTTTGCTAGATCAAAGGAAGCGTCTGGTTATACTCTAACGATCTAGATTGGGATCGAGATAAGACATAGTGGGGACATCCACGATAATTCACATCGTTCTTTAGGAACGTTGATGTTCTTATAACCCCCTAAAGACGAGAAAACTGTCTCATAAAAGTGACAATTCACAAAACAAGCGGTAAAGAGATTTCCTATCAAAGGTTCTAAGTAACAAGTATTAAGAAGGAGAATCATAACCGACATAGATTTCCATCCTTCTCTGATGACCTATTTTTGTACGTAAGGGCAGCGCAACTGGCACATAGACCACATAACCAAAGAGCTTGCAATATTACATGGCCCTAAACGGAGATAGAAAACTTGGTACGTATGACCAACGATCACACAATCATTTTAAGGCATTTAATGAATACTTCTATTGGGATGTTCTGGGTATGAACATGGGGTACTGGATGTTCAACTTCAAAACTCATCCGACATGCAATATCCATCCAAAGTTTTCGATGTAAATTCTCCAACTTATCCAATAAAATATATTTGATTAGATAATCAGAGTGGTGAACCCTGAGCTTGTTAATCTGAGCCATCAATATGGAGAAGGCAACTTATGGACAACAGTCACACGTGTGACCAATGTGTAAAAGCATCAACCAATACCACAAAGTATCTAAATGGTCCGTAGGGTGTTTGATTCAGTCCACAAATATCCCCTTGAATCTTTTGTAGAAAGGATGGAGGGTGCTAAGGCATGGTACGCATCCAAGTATGATGTCTTTACTTCTGATAAAGAGATACCCAAAATGGCACATCATAGATCATCCTAGATATCCCAAACGTACATCCACATCAAACATTCCTTTGGAATCTCAGGCTTTGGCCGACCACATAGTGAGCCTGAATGGGTGTAATTCACTCATTAAGCGTTCCATCTTCTCTAGAATACGTTTCTGGCTATATTCGTAGGAAGTGCAAAGGAATTTTACTCCATTTTCTACATTGGTTTCAATATGGTAATAGTGTTCTCGAATATCCTTAAAGCTCAAAAAGGCGTTCTTCCGAAACGAAATGAGCATAAGGCTAGCCTTTATGGTAAAATCAGTACCATTGGACAATATAGGGCAGTGTCATGCCCCACAATCAAGTTGGATAAGCCTGAAAGGGTTGTCAAGGGGTGATTAGGTATGAAGTTAGCATAGAACCAAACAATTAACTTCCCCATAAACCATACCTAAGCATGAGTTAATTGTATTAGCCACATATGGTCATTTTCGTTAATTAATTTTTATTCGAGAATAATAGTGACATCCAAACACCAATCTTGAATCCAAGAACAAAATAAATTGTTCACAAAGTAAACCAAATATACAAAGGGGTTCGACCAATAGGTCTTCCATGTTAAATTTAGCTCTTTCAAATGTTTTAGGTAGAATAAAATTAGTCTCACGGATTGAGTACGGGAGTGGTAGTCCTAAACAACATTGGCAGAAGCACAAACAAGTGCAAAAGCAACGATCTATTTTGTTAAAACGGAATTAGATTCTGGGTTGAGATTTGGGAATACTATCTCTTATTCTTCCATTTTTACGTCTTAGGTGCCGAGGATCATGCTTGAGGTGTGATACCACCTCTTGGCAGGCTTGGATTCTACCATATGTTGTAAAACAAACTTGAAATTAAATTGTGACATAGAGACAGACCCGGATTTGGGTTCGGTAGGCTCTAGCTGAAGGTAGAGGGTCTGTTCAGTAGGCCTCTGCCAAAGCAGAGAAATACCATTGGGTCCACATCTGCCAAAGCATATCATGCTCTTCGATGCACTTCTGCCGAAGAAAGGCATCACCATGCGATAAACTCCAGCCAAAACTAGGTCTATACCGTTCGGTACCTTCTAGCCGAATTCCTGGAGTACCTTTTTCTCACAAGTATGGTAGTAATCGGACTCGAGAATTTGATAAACTACCGCTTTCTATACTGCTATTTCAAGAGCAATTTAGATATAGAATGATGAGAAAGATTTTCTTCCAATCAAAATTCAATCGAATATAAACTTTAGAATTATACCTATTCATGGACGTAAAGGTTTCAATCATGTTTTACTTTGGGCGAGAATTCATCTTTGCATGATTTGAAACTGTCCATAGCAGGTCAAAGAGCCATGGAGTCCTAGGTAGTGAGGTACTTCCACTTGATATGCCTTAGGCATAAGTCTTTAAATGAAGATCATGGCGGAGGCTTATTCAGCTCTTCCACACTACAATGATTTTGGACCTAGTCGTAGTCAAGCGGGGTGTCACGTCTTGTATCCACATAAAGTAGTTTCTTGTTCGAAACTTCCAAATCAGTGAAATCAAACTTGTTTTGTTTCAACAATACGTTGAATTTCGGAAACAAGAATATGATTGGTGCTTTATGAAATAAAATTTCCATAAACATCAAAGTTAGAACATTCAGGTTCTAAGACATAGTTTGGTTTAAACGGATTTAAGCATGGAGAACTTCTGGTTTCAACATAAGTTTTACGTGTTAAGAAACTTCAGGTCTCAATGGCACTTTTTTGAAACTTCAGGTTCATAATACTTGCAAACAAATGCAATATATACAAGACAAAAATATACAATAGATAAATGCATGTAGGTCTTCAGGGCTTATGATAATTATTAGTCTTCAAGCAAATGGGAAGAAATGGGAGAAAAATATAAACCCAGGAGTGCCTAAAAAACAATTTAGGAGATTAAAATTGGTGGCCCAAAATGGACCACAACCCACGAGGGCTTTTTTAAAAAATGGAACCATGAAGCCCAAACCCAAAAATTGGGTGTTGGGGTTTAGGCCCAGCAATGCAAGAAGCAGGCCCAAAATTAGGCAAGATCCATCAACCCAAAAATGGCAACGATCATGTGCTTTGTATGTATGGATGCACCATCATAGGCATGATCTGGTGCTATACGATGCAAGGGAGCACCACAGCCATACAGGGGCCTACCTAGGGGGTGCAATCTAGTGTGGTGTGCCACATGGGAGTACCGCACACGTTGGCCGAGCAAAGCAGCTACACTAGGCCTGTGCAATCGAGCCCAAGAGAACAAAAACTTATTTGCTATAGGCCGAGTTACCTGGGCCCGAGTGCACCACAGAAACATCCCAATTGTTGTTGAGTGTGCTCACCGAAGAAGAAAGCCTACGTCGCCGCTTCACGCGGCCATATTTTTGGTCGGGAAAACTCAGGGCGATTTCGTGATTCAACAACGACCATGATGGTGAACGGAAAATAGATGTCGACATTCAAAATCAAGAACCCTAGAAAAATCAAATCGAGATTTAAAAAAAACCAATGAGATTCAATTGAATCTCGATCAAAAATTCATCGGGGACGTTGACCCATGGCGATAGTGTGGTTGCAGGCTAGACTTGGCCGTGGCATTTTGGTGATAGCGACACCATTCATAGCGTCGGGTCTGGGTTCAGGCTTGGAGCATTTGCTCCATGGCTTAGCTCGCAGGTTGGCTCAGCTCCAACAGCTCAGGTTGTTAGACTGGCCTGCTAAGCTCAGCGGCTTGGCGACTCGATTGCCTCGGCTTTTTCAGTATGAGAGGTTTTAAACCCTAATATATATATATATATATATATATATATTTCAAAATTCAATTATGGATATATAATTTAATGCTAATCTATATATAATTTTATGTAATATCAACAACAACAACAACAAAGCCTTTTCCCAGTAAGTGGGGTCGGCTGTATGAATCCTAGAACGCCATTACGCTCGGTCCTCTGTCACTTCCTCTGTTAGATCCAAGTACTCTAAGTCTTTTCTTAGAGTCTCTTCCAATGTCTTCTTAGGCCTTCCTCTACCCCTTCGGCACTAAACCTATGTCCCATAATCACATCTTCTAACCGGAACGTCAATAAGCCTTCGTTTCATATGTCCAAACCACAGTAACTGATTTTCTGTCATCTTTCCTTCAATTTTGGCTACTCCTAATTGACCTTAGATATCCTCATTCCTAATCGTATCCTTCCTCGTGTGCACACACATCCAACGAAGCATTCTCATCTTCGCTCCACCTATTTTATGTACGTGTTGATACTTCACCGCCCAACATTCTGTGCCATAAAGCATTGACGGCCTTATTGATGTCCTATAAAAAAAGTCCTTGAGCTTCAGTGGCATACGAAGATCACAAAACGTGTCGGACGCACTCTTCCACTTCATCTATCCAGCTTGTATTCTATGGTTGAGGTCTTCATCCAACTCTCCATTCTTTTTCAAGATAGATCCTAGGTAGCGAAAGCGGTCACTCTTTGGCACTTCCTTATCTTCAATCCTCACCCTAACTCATTTGAGCCTTTGTTTGCACTGAACTTGTACTACATATACTCTATCTTTGACCGACTTAGGCGTAGACCTTTAGATTCCAACACTTCTCTCCAAAGGTTAAGCCTTACATTTACTCCATCTATCAACACTATATCATCTACGAAAAGCATACACCAAGGAATATCATCTTGAATATGTCCCATTAACTCATCCATTACCAAAGCAAAAAGGTAAAGACTTAAAGATGAGCCTTAATGTAACCTTACAGTTATGGGGAGCTTTCGATTTGTCATTCGTGAGTTCTTACGGCAATCTTTGATCCATCATACATATCCTTTATAGCTTGGATAGATGGTACTCGTACTCCATTCTTCTCTAAAATCCTCCAAAGAATGTCTCTTGGGACTCTATCATATGCCTTTTTCCAAATCTATAAAGACCATGTGCAAATCTTTTTTTCTATCTCTATATATTTCCATCAATCTTCGTACGAGATAAATTGCCTCCATGGTTGAGCGCCCTGGCATGAACCCGAATTAGTTGTCCGCGACCCATGTCTCTTTCCTCAATCTATGCTCAATTACTCTCTCCTAGAGCTTCATTGTATGACTTATTAACTTAATACCATAGTTCATGAAATTTTGTACGGAGAGATTATATTCACACATCCCAAATTACTTCTCCCACACCCTTTTAATTTTTTAATATTTTCTACACACCACTAACACTTGATAAAAAAATATTAAAAAATTAAAAGGGTGTGGGAAAAGTAATTTGGGGTGTGTGAATATAATCTTCTTTTTGTACGTCGCCCTTATTCTTGTAGATAGGCACCAAAATGCTCTTTCACCACTCATTTGTCATCTTCTTCATTTTCAAAATCCTATTGAAAATGTCTGTGAACCATGCTATACCTATCTCTCCCAAAACTTTCCACACTTCGATCGGTATATCATATGGGCCCACTGCTTTTCCATGCTTCATCTTTTTTAATGCTACAACCACTTCTTCCTTCCTAATTCGGCCATCTAGTCGCTTATACATATCGTCAAAAGCCGCTAGCTTAGCTTCTCTCACAACTTTCTTTGCCTCCTTCGCTATTTTATACCTTTCACTGTTTTCATCGGTCCTATCCTTGTATAAGGCTTTACAACATTCCTTCTTAGCCTTAATCTTTGTCTGTACCTACTCCTTCCACCACCAAGGTTCCTTTTGGTGTGGAGCAAAGCCCTTGGACCTTCCTAATACCCATTTTGCTACTTTCCGGATACAACTAGCCATGGAATCCAACATTTGGCTAGCTTCCCTCTCTCTACCCCAAACGAATTGGGTGATTATTTTCTTTTTAAAAGTGGTTTGTTTTTCTCCTTTTAGACTCCACCATCTAGTCCTTGGGCACCTCAAGGTCTTGTTCTTTTATCTCTCCCTTTTGATATGTACATCCATCACCAACAAGCGATGTTGATTAGCCAAGCTCTCTCTCAATATAACTTTGCAATCCTTACAAGTTATACGATCCCCCTTCCTCATTAGAAAAAAATCTATTTGTATTTTTGACGACCCACTCTTGTAGGTGATTACATGTTCTTCTCTCTTCTTAAAGAAGGTGTTGGCCAAGAAAAGCTCGTATGCCATTGCAAAATCAAAGATGGCTTCCCCATCCTCGTTTCCCCAAAA
>JAOTRO020234006.1:0-16321 GCA_028566515.2 Pyracantha coccinea
AGCACAATGGCGTTCTAGGATTCATATAGCCGACCTCACTTAGTGGGAAAAGGCTTTGTTGTTGTTGTTGTTGTATATGTATTTTCAAGAATATGATGAGTTATTGAAGCCAATCCAATCATAAGCACAAACAACCAAGCGAGACTTTGAACAAACAGTACTGAACAAAAAATGCTACGATGATAGAGGAGCAGAATCAAGATGATATTTAAATGGTACAGATTGGTATCAAGAGATGGGGGGAGTAGTAGGCTATTCACATATGCTGCCTCAACAAAATTTGGCCTGATTAAAACTTCAATTCCTACTATTACACATACTGACTATTGCAATCAATTTTAACAAAAATAAAAGGGGAGAAAAATAAAATCTCATGAGAATGAAATAGGAACTTTGGTAAAAGTTTCCCAATAACATGTTTATATATTTCCATTCTCCTCCATTGATGACTCCGAAGCGGAGTCATCAGTAGTGGAATTGGAGACCATGCTTGAACCCTCACTATCCGAAATCCCAGACCGTCGATCTTCGACAGGCTGTTTCAAAAACCAGTACATAATGCTTGCTGTCAAAGTAAGAATCATCTTTTGATTCACCTGATGAAATGTGTCAACATAAACTAGTTTAGGTGCATTGGTTGACAAAAGAAAATGAACAAAAATAACGAACATCGAACATCCCAAAAGTACCTCAGTTATGTCTTCAGGAAGCAAAAATATCGAACATCCGAGCTTTCTTGCAATACTGATAATGTAAGTGGCATTCATCTTCTTCTCCTCATCTATATTTTTCAAAGATTCAGAAGAAAAATTATGAATATGGTTTTCAAACATATTGATGTTTGATAATAAGTTTCCCTAACAAATTCAACTATGCCTCGAAAAAATAGGAGAAAACATACCGGTTACTCCCTTTGTTACGAGACTCCAGTTCACCACTCTAGGCTGCACACAGCTAAGCAACTCAAGGAAGAAAATTCCATCTGACAAACTCTTATCCTGTAAGATTGATATAGTAACATATGATCAGGGATGACAGTAAGCACAGATTGATGCACAGTCAAAAAGATGTTCTTGCTAATGTTTCGAAATTTCAGGCATGAGATTCATGCATGGATGTCACAGCCTATTTGGAAACTTCAATCGTTCACCTAATTCATGAAACATCTAAGCAAATAACACGACAGAGTATGGACCTATGGCTAGAGTGTCCATCTGCAATTTGAAGAAATGATTGCATAACTTCTGTCAGGACTACAAAATCTTTGCATTACTCTTTTTTTCACCATCAGGTATAAAATTACTACACCAAACACACAGTGCCATGGGAATGACATTTGAAAAGCACCACTGCTATCTTTATAAACTACAGAAATGGTACCTTAAAACTTTTCATGCAGCTCTGGCTTCCCGTGCAGCTGACTTTGGTGTTGGCCCATTCAAGAATATCAGCATCAGCAATTTCCTTCCCATGGGAATGAAATCTCAAGTTCTTTAGTAGTTGGAGGATGTTGTATCGCATCAATTGCCACAAATAAGCTGAAGACAAAACCGACACTCTTTGGTTCAGACAGTTTCTTTGAATGATTATATAAGCATATAGTTATACTAACAGTCTGATGTATTTGGAAGAATCCTGTAAGATACAGAATTAACATAAATGTGCGAGTGAACGTACCAAGTATTAACTTTTTATTCCCCTGAACGATGTCATTTCCAGCAATATTTACCAAAGAAAACTTCAGTTGCTTTCCAATTTTTACAACTTGGTTGCAGTTTTCTACTTTCTTGAATGGCATTTTAATTGGAGGCTTGTTTGCAATCTTCCAATTTACAATGCCGGGTGAAATCTTGTCCAGTGACTCCAGAAGCGCCCACCTGCAGAGGATCAATTTCACTTCAGCTCCAGATGAAACAAAAGATCACACAGTTTGAATAGTTAGCATGGTCTAACTCTGGAAGTACTTGAATTTAGCTCATGATTTCTACTACAAAATTTAAAAAAAATCTACCTTTAGGACAATCTTTTCGGTATTTTATTTATTTTGAAATTTGGAGGTTTGGTTTTATTTGAACCATGAACCTGATGCAAACTTAGTATGCCACCAGATGCAACACTATAATAAGTTGATGAGAACATAATAATTTATGTTCAGGAGGATAGACACCCACTATAATATTAAATCATCATAAGAGTTCAGAATCAAAATTTACCCGTTTCTGAGGTCTTCAAAGACATTATTGATATATGATGAATTCCCGAGACTATTCATCCAAAAGCGAAATGCTCTCTCTTCTCTGGAGATTTGGGTGTCATCTTCCAAATTGTCAAGGAATGATGTCTGCTTTGTTTGTGTTGAGAGTCCATTTCTACCGGTGAAATGAGTAGTTTAGACATTATTGATGTATGATGAATTTCCGAGACTATACTAAAAGGAATGCATTGCTCAAGTAGATATAGTTCTCACCTATGCTGGAAAATATGTGCAACAAAGGCAAGGTTAAGATTTGGGGATCCTTCAACAATATCTTTTGCGGTCAAATATCTCTTGCAGCCCATCCTATCTGCATGTTCAAGAACTAACTTTGCTCTTTCCATAGGATTTTTTGCATCTAATGCAGATGGTTTACTGTGCTCCAGTGCTAGAACATTTAGGAGGTGAGCATAAGCCTCTGCATCCTGCAAGACAAACATCTCATACCCTCAAACACTATCGATATCCTTGTAATGTATGTTGAATCTATTTATCAGTTATTGCCGTTGCAACCCATTGAATAGAATCACTGGCTAAACATTTCCTATTTGATTTTAAACAACAGAAGGGCATGACATATCCCAAACCTTGACAAGTTATTAACTTATTCTCATACCTTCACATCAGAGGAGAAGTTTGTGACTATCTTCTGATATCCAGCTTTCTTCAATTGGAAATTCATCCATCTCAGTAATATCTTTTCTGGTGGTAGACTCATCAACTCTTCCACATCCTGTAGGTTTTGGACATTAGAATTTAGAACACATTAGAAAAACTGTTGGTTGATAGCCTCAAAATTTTATGAATTAGGACATTCTTACCTTGCTATCGTCAACCAACTCCACCAATTGAGGTGTTTTCTTCAAGTTGAGGTCTGCCAAGAGTTGTATCTATATAGCATAAAAAGTAGTATAGAACTCTTAGAAAGATAAATTTGCAGCTTGCATTGCAATTCATATCAACTTTATATGCAGATATCTACAAGGCTATCATAAGAAGCCTATAATTTGGATAAGGTCCATCATTTATTACAAAATTAAACTTCATGCTTTTGAAGTTATACAACTCTGAAAATCTTACCTTGATTATCTGAGAAATCACTCCAAGAACAAGATGACGCTGAAATCCAAACAACAGAGCCAATATTGGTAAGTATCCATGTCGGATATATACATTTAAGCACTCTACTCAGTGAAGCAGTAGAAAAAAAAAGTGCACATTACACAAAGGACATGAAAATGCAAGTATGCATACCCTTCCTTCAATGAAATCCTGAGTCCCAATATTGACCACAGTACATCCAACAGCCTTAGCAGAGTTGAGGCACAAGGTGTGATTTTCATTTCTCTCCCATGGATTAAGTACTCGTTTAGTATTGATAGCCCGTTCATCG
This sequence comes from Pyracantha coccinea, assembly GCA_028566515.2. Taxonomy (NCBI): domain Eukaryota; kingdom Viridiplantae; phylum Streptophyta; class Magnoliopsida; order Rosales; family Rosaceae; genus Pyracantha; species Pyracantha coccinea. The sequence continues at coordinate 3,648 of JAOTRO020234006.1, forward strand.
ATTGTTCCGGGCACTGCCACATTGATCAGCTTACTGCATCCAGAGAAACACATCCATAAAAATCCAATCCACAGTCCCTCACAATCGAATCAAGTAACTAAACAACAAGATACCAAAAGGGGTAGTATTGAATAACAATCAATCACCATAAAAGTACTCCATCTTTTACGATCTCGAATAAATCATTGGTTGATGGATCAATAGGGAGATATGTCTTTAGGAAATCATCCTGTCCAAGGTAGTTATTGATATGAGCTACATAGGATGCCTTCTCGGATTCGCTGATCGTGTGAAGCAAAGTGGTGGTAGCAGCCTTGAGAAAGGCAGATGAAGAGTTGTTCTTTCCACCACTTCCTGTTGTTGCAGTGGCATGAGCTTGGAGTTGCAAATAAACCTGCAACATACAAACCATTTTCTTCAAAATACAGATAAATAAAGAACAAACACAGCTTCGGCGTTTACTTATTCGACTGACTGCACAATTGGGTTTGAAGTAAAATTGTTAAAAAACCAGACCCTGAGGAAGAATTCGAAATCGACATCTTCATCGAGGTTGGGATGCAAATCTTGAATGAAAGAAGCCCTGTCTTGGTCAGTGAAATTATCTGATCCCACGACCTTGAGCCCTGACATCTTGGCAGGCAAGTCTCCAACTGTGAGCTTTCCACTCTCTCTCTTCATGCTCATAAACTTCATCACAACAAGATCACACATTTTTCAGCCAAAAAAGTGCTAAAAATAAATAAAAAACATGAAGTGCTGAACAACATACATGGGATTTCAAGCTCCGGAGCTCCACTTGGGTGAACTGATTCTGCAGCCATGGATCTGAGACTAGAATGCCGACGTACCCCGACATTTTCGGAGCTGCCCGGATGAAGAAAATGCAGGATTGAGCTGAAGATTTTGCTGAAAGCTGATCTCTTTCAGTATTTCTCTTGGTTATTATCCCCCACCAAACAAACCCAACTTTTTATTTTTATTTAATTACTTAAGTTTGAAACTTTAGAGCAGGAGGATTAGTACAAGTAGGGAGGAAGGAGGAGGAGGGTGGGCAACACTCAACGCAGTTGGGGTCGGGGTAGAGCTGTCACACTTCAAAGTTTGGTCATTTGAATGAAGATGCACAATTCAAATATTGACCATCATGTCCTACTCCAACCCCCACCCTCTCACTCTCAAAATCAATCAGTCAAGCTCGTTCCCTTTTTTCTCTCTCTAAAATGAGTAACTACGGGGGAAAGGAGATAGACCCCACAAACAATGTCGTTGGAGAATTCAAAATGTAACTAATAAGTCTTTCTTTATTTTCCAAAAGTAAGTTTTCAGCCTAAAGTCACATCGTTGTATAATATTTTTACTATGCTTGTGTTTACCATGTGTATTTATCTATTAATGTAATGTAATCGTGACAGTTTGTTTAACGATTACACTTTCCATTGCTCTCATTCTATAGTTCTTATACTTTCCATCGCTCTCATTCTATTGTTCTACTTTCAAGTTTCAACTAAACTTAGACCGTTACAATTTCAAGATTTGAACTTTAATTAATAAACAATTAGAGCAACATGAAGGATTAAACAATGGAATTTGCTAAGCTCAGTTGGGCATAAAATTAATTATATTCCTAATGGATAAGTAGGGAATGGTAAATGTCCAAAATTGGTAAAGCCCCCAGGTCAGTTGGGCGTTGAATTGAATACATTATTTTACTAAAAAGTGGTCGGTCATTCGAAAAAAAGAAAGGCATTTGGGCACCTGCAAGTGTGTGGCAAGGACCACCGGATAAAAAGACCGTTTGCCATTTCTGAAAAGCAGAGTTTGATTAGCAACGGATGCTTTTGACGTTTCCTAAATTCCTAGGCTTCCATGGAGGTTGTAAGTAGTTAAACTACCAAATAGTGCACTTGTGACTTGTCTCGAAAGAACTGTCCGTATGTTATTGATAACGTATCAATAAAATTAATTGGAACGGTATTTTTTGAACTGTTATCATATTAAAGTTTGGTTAGTTAAATCTGAAGTTTTGACATTTTGGTATTTGAATTTGATTTAATGTTCCTTTTAACAACTCCTTTGTTATTTCTATTTGAATTTCACACATATCATCTTTTAAAGTGAGATTGTGTCGTCTTAAAAAAGTAGACCACTCACTTCTCACATGCACAATTAGATGGAAATGCTAACAAAATTGGCTAAAAGGTCCAGTACTCCACATTAAGTTGACTTCAAATATCAACCGTCATATTTTTAATTTAGGAGCCAAAGTTTCAATTTAGTCGTGGTTTAGTGACTACTGCTTTGATTTACTCTGTATCAATATGTAGTTAACAATGTTTCAATGTTATACCTAACAAAACATACAGGCATGTTATCAACAATATTATGATGTGTCGTGTGTCTCATTAAATTACCTTAGTAACTAGTATTTTTCTTCTCCTTTCCATTCCTCCCAGTGTTATCGACATGCAGCATCATATCATCCCCACAGACCATTTTCATATTTGACTTGTCATTAATAATCATTAAGCAGTTCAATTATCATCATATAACAAATCAGTCCATCTAAACTCTTATAATTTCTTGCAGAGAACACATACTAGAACTTCCATATTTTTACATAATTGTGAGGCACCAATCTGCAAAAAGGACGGTGCAGGCGGGCAATGCTGCCTTCATGACTCCATCCATGGCATTATCTAATAAACAATCTAGTCCCATGAACATAAACAAATAGATCTTGCACACATGGGAGCATGGGAGGGACAACAATGGTAGGCCATACCAATGTGGATTAAGGAAGCTTTATACACAGTTCGTTTGCTTTACAGAAAAGGCAAATAGAAAGAGAGAAAGAAAAAAAGCATGGGAAAAAAGATTTATAAATAATTAGGGGAATGTGTGTACCGAACCTTGCTGTGTTTGCTTCTGTTCTCAAGGCATATGAATCATTACCGAGGTCCACTGACGTGTGCTGATGCAAGTATATCAAAATCCATATTTGTGGGACATTCCCACACATGGTGTTGCACTGGTGTTCATTGGACATTGTTGAATCTTCATCATCAGTTTGGCTGATTCTTCTGGGTGCTTTCCTTTAAACAAAGTGATTCGAGTCAAGCTTGTGTCTGATTCCTGCTATCATTGGTCAACAGATAAAATAGACTATACAAGTTAGATGAATTTTGCCTTGAACAGTTTTCAATCCTTGTCACAGGCGTAGATTACAAAGCACTTGGCAAGGTTATTGCTAGACCCAAGCTAAAATTCTGTTCCAACAGTACATAATCATCGCAAAAAATAGGGATGGTGCACCTACAGTAAAATGTTCAAAATGCTATTTCCCGAAGAATTTCAAGGGTCTTCTAATGAACCTGTATGTGAGACAAGGGAACAAAATGAATTGAATCGCCGGAAGAAAGTGGAATAACATCGCTGTAAAGTGAAGGAAATTAAAATTGGAAATGATACGGTTAGCTATTGTGCACCATGACTTTCTAGAGCAAGTTATAAATTGCTTTAGAAGAGTGACATAGACGAAGTGTATGTTCAAAACTTCTAAAGCATATCTTAAGAATAACTTCTATGACTTTTTCAAAACAAAAACTAGATAGGAAGCTTAAATAAAATTGAAGACAGCAATTCATTTGCAGAGTAAAATTAAAAGCACGCATTTTATTTATCTGAGAGGGGGTGGCAGGAGAGAGAAAAAAAAAACATTTCCCATTCTAGATGTTGTGCTGTGAAACCAGAGACGTTTCATATACCACCTAAGACCTGGCAAGTTCAGTGATCAATCAGAATTTACCCTAACCAGGTTTACTGCATATATGACAGCTTTAATCAGAGTGGCTCAATCCCATTTAACCTAATAGATGTTCCGAGGGTACGAAATATCTTTTAGATCAGAAACACCAAATATAGATATTGTCCTCGAACATTAGTACATTAACCAACTTGACCTTACGGGTCATTAAACATCCTGAGGTCCACAGGGCTTGAAATAAATGTGTTACAACTTACACTTTAAATCGGTGAATCAAGTAACTCTTACCTTGGAGACAGTCTCAAGAAACATGCCAGGGCGCACAGGAAGTGGTTTTCACCTCGCACATTTTCCTGGAAACGATGATGCAATAAAAATAACAGAAACTCTGTTATAGCCATTTCTGTGCAACGAGGAAGGGGAAAAGACTCGAGCAAGTAAACTATGGCTGCCCTCAGTCGAGTGGCATCTTCGTTATCACTGCTAGAGTGGTCAGCACTTTCATTTTTTCCTTCCATTACATTTTTTATCATCGCCTGGACAGTCTTCCCCAGATTCATGCTCCAGTTTGGTTAAGAAGTTCACCTGCACTGACCGGGACTTTATCTAAAAATACATTTTTTCCACAGTATGGTGAAGAATAGTTGATATATTTCATTGGCAAGAACAGATCTATGCCGCTAAAAAACCAAAATGTGTATCCTGTAGTCTTTTTATAAATGCAGCTACAGACCTCAGATTCTGGAAGAGTGTTAAATCCACGATCATTTATCTCGTCTAGTATCCATCTCCCATAATATTCCTAGCTTCCTCTCTGACCAAACAAGTCTTGCAAGCAGTTTTCGATCTGGAACTACAGGCCGAGTTTCCATTGTCTTCCAAAGATGAAAATAAGCTTTTATATTAGCTTCAATTATTACTAAATGACAGGAAGTACAAATTCAAACTTCATGAAAATAATAATGCATAAAAGCATGAAAAGACCACGGTCAGTGCTACTGAATATCATTACTATACAAGGACTATAGTTTTGTAAGTTAAAAATACTATTTCCTCGTTTTAACGTTTTAGGAGTTCCAACAATCCCAAGTAAACCAAACGACAGAACACAGCCCCAAAGAGGGGGAAATCTGCTGATTACATTTTTTACGAAGTGATGTGAAATTTCATTAAAGCAATACTATTAGAACACCTGGCATCAAGTTCTGAAGGTAAAATCTCAGTGATGGTATTAAACACAGACTGATTACAAACTCTATGATGTAAAAAACAACCTCCTCTATCCCGCCCTCTTCCCCACAAAAATAAAATGCATCATTGAACATTCTTAGCACATGATATTACAGAACCAATAAAAAGGGAACTAGAAAACATGCATCATCAGATAAAGGTACACATACAAACAAATTTTGGAACAATAATACTGTGCAAAAAACCATATCAAAGGTGATGCGAAAAATGTACAGAAATGATAGAATGTGGTGTCATTTAAAATTTGATACAATTTAAGGGTCAGTGTGTGCCCATCGCTCAATCATATCAGATCAATCGAAGTTCCATGAGGGTAGTCCAGAATCCATATTAAAGATAGGGTATGTGTAAACCTGAAATGAAAGTGGGAACCTTATCATCTTGGTCACTGTCAGCGAGTTGCATCATGTAATCTAGAGCCATCATGAAACCGGCCTCCATCTCATCGACTCTCTACCTTAGGACCCCTTGTGCAGCTATTTCCACTGCCACCTCTTCAGATGCATCATCCATGTTCATATCCTCCAGCTGTACATGTACAAAAATCAGTAGTTTGAACACTGAGTCAGTTCACGATGTCGAAACCACAAGCACAAAGAGATATAAGCATACTAATCCAATCACGAAAGATTAACCAACAATGTAGCTTTATACAGTAATACATATCATCTCAATGATGCAAATCATACAAATTTCACTTTCAATGCAAAACCTGGCTGAACCAAACCTTATACCAAATAATCTATCATTTCCTTGTTTCCCAATGCTCAGCAATCAATCTACAAAGTTCACTATCAGTAAAACGGAGCATCAGGTCGTAACTTGAGACAAAGAGCACAAATAGATAAACGGCTGCATAATCCAAATTCCTCCAAATTCGCCAATTAGTTATTGCATAGTAATATACATCATAATCATTCATGATGCAAATCATATGAATTTCGCATTTATAATTCAAAATTTAACTCAACTAAGCCTTATGCCAAATTATCTACCATTTTCCTTCTCTACCACTTTCTCAGCAATCAATCGACAGAGAATGAAGAGAGAGAGAGAGAGAGAGAGAGAGAGAGAGAGAGGGAGAGAGATAGACTTACAAGTACGATCATCTCTTCAAGAACGGAGATGACCTGCTCACCCCTCTGAGAAGAGCTTCATACTTGGCAGTCTCCAATTTTGAGCCGCCTAGCTCTCGGGCAAGTCCGTTCTTGCCTTTCGCGTCCAATACGTCATCTGGGTATCCACCGCCCACCTCATAGGTGCCGCACCACCGCGGCGTCTGCCGCTTCATCTTCTTGTTGGGCTGCTTGGGTTGAAGCTGAGATTGAGGAAGTTTGCTGTGGTGGGACCGTGGGAGGCAAAAGAGGGTACCACTTTCAAATGTTCGTGCTCGTAGTCAGGAGATGCAAAAATGCGTTGAGGTTAAAGGAAATGGACACTCACTAGTGGGCTTCCGTATTGGGCCTAGTTGCACGTAGCTAGAATGAAGAGAAGCTGCCGAATCATTTGCGTTTTTTATTTAAGATGACTATGCGTATGAACGATTGATGCTAGTAAACTTCTTATTGTTGTATTTAAAAAAAAATTTCACTGAATTTTCTTGATTTCTTTCGTGTAATTTCAATTGTATTCTAGTAATTTTTCTTTCACGTTACAGATGTAGTTTTGTTGAAAAATACAAATCCAACAATTGTCGCAACCACGTAAAAACAAGAAGTAAAAAGAAGACGATCAATTGAACAAATAGCAAAAACAAAAAATACAAACTGGAACGTAAAAAAAGAAAAAGACATGCATGACATATCCATCTAGAAACTGGGTTGGATCCATGCACAGGGTGTCCTAGCACTTGGGAAGTTCCAAAGCAAAGTTAGGGGAGCCCAAGTGTCGCTCACTACTACCATCCTCCGTATCAATAAAAACACCCATCTCTATATTTCCATTTAAAGGTGAGAGACCCTCACGGTCCACCTCGCGATATGTGTATGAATAATATATAGTATATGCAATTAGCCTTGCATCCCAAGTAATTTGAGGCCTCAACGGAGAATGAAGAATTATTATCACCCACAAATAAGCTTCTATTCCCCAACTTCTTTTACCTCTGACTCTAACTGCCAACTGCCACCGCTCAACGGCACCTTAAAAACCTTAAATTATCCATTCGCGATGGGTTTTTCGGTATTCTTCTTGGCTAGAGAGAAGCCATTCGCGATGGGTTGTATGGTATGGTCTTTGGATAGGGAAATTATCCATTTCTTGGACTGAGAAAACCACTAACAAGCCCTGCCGATTCCACCACATATACTTTTCTATCAGGAGAATGATGTTTAACCACAATCGGTATCTCTGGAACAACAACTCTTGTCTTTGGTTGCTTAGGATCTTCCGTGTCGCAAACCAAAACCATGCCGCCAAAGGTCACAGCATAAAATCGTCCCTTGTAGTAAGTAATATCCACTGGATGTACCTCTAAAACTATCCTCGTCCAACATTTATCTTGTCTTGGTTTGCAAAATGTCAAGCTGTTCCCGTCATAAAGAGCCATGACTGTATAATCTGATGTCCACGAAGGACTTGATGATAGGACAAATTTCTTTACCCAATGAAAGTATGACATGGTTGGAGGCGAAAAATTAAGTTTCGGCAACTTAATATGGGCATGATCCAAGGTCAGGGATCTGCTGTCCCGAATTTGATGTCTTATTTGTGTCTCGTTCTTAATTTTTTGACATTTGTCTATTAATTTAACACCAATATTAACACTGTTAATTTTTTATAAACTAATTGAAAAGTTAAGAATTAAAGAACATAAAAACCCATTTGATAACTACCCACTACAGAATCCCATTGCCGATGACCACTGCAACCCCACAACCTATCGCCGCCGACCACTGCAACCACACCAGTGACACCACCCCATCGCAGCCGATGCTGCTCCTCACAGCGGCAAAGCTTTCTTTCCTTTCCCTTCTCTCTTTTCAAATTCCCGTACTCTCGTCAATACTAGTGAAGTTTGAAGTTTGAAATTTGGGATATCTAAGCGGTCTGTATGTGATCGATCCATCTCGTCACAGCCAGCAAACAGTGTGTGAAGTTTGAAATTTGAGAATATCATATCGATCAATTGGGGGAGGATGCTGAAGGGTTGGGGTTGGTGGCTGGGGTGATAGATTTAGAATATCTAATCTAATCGATCCATCTCGTGGCTGAAATGCATGGTGGAGAGGTTGGGTTTGGTGGCTGCGATGATAGATTAGGGGAGGATGCTGAAAGGCTTCATAAGCTACGGTGCCTTTAATTTTTCAGTTTAGTAAAAGTTAACAGAGTTAGGTTGGAGTTAAGTAGTAGTACACGTGTCAAATAAATAAAGAATGAGACATGGAAGAGACATTATTTTCGGGACAGCATATCCGAAGCCATGATCCAAAGGATGTAACAAACGAAACTCTAAACGGTGTAAAGTGATGAGCCATCCTAGAGACGAACAACATACTTTTCCCTTGGCTTCTGGCAGATTGAGTTTGTGAATCTTATCTTTTGTCAAGCAGTAGAACTCGCGAAGGGCATCATCTGCCTTTGGGTCGGGGAGCATGAGGAATGGCACTTGATGTGTTAATCGACTAGTAAAGTTTTCCTTGGTCGCGGCCCATCTCCATGATTTACACACTGCACCAAACGCAACGAAATCCTCCATTAAAGCAATCCGGCTGGCGATAGAAATAACAAGTTCTTGAGGAAGACTCGACCAGTCAACCATGGTAAAAGAATTTCCTTTGCTGCTACGAGCCATAGTCATCGTCAAGTTTGATTGGAGCACTTGAAAGACAAATAGTCGGGTTTAGGGTTTAGTAGATTAGCAGACTCAAACCTAATTCCTATTAAATAGTTTGGGAGGGAGAATCCAATCCCGGTTCTGTTTCCACTTATTAGGGTTTCCTTATTCTTCCACTATTAGCACATAGGACATGTTTGATAGACGGACTAGGATTGGGATTGGACAGACATGGGCTTCAATAACAAACATGAACTAGGATTAGGATTAGGTTTGCAGGGATCAAACCTTCACAAATTCTCTTATGAATTTGACCTTTTTCACCCAAAATTTAACTCAATTGACCTTGACAAGTTATAAAATATTTACAAATTCTCTTTGTTGTGTGTGCCTAGAACGATGCATTAAGATATTTACTGTTCTCTGTCTGTTCAGATTTTTCACGACCTACCTACTTTACGCTAAGATAAAATAAACAAACACAAAAGATATTTTGACAATAAAATAATGGTCCACGTCGTGGCCGTGAATAAAATCCGTACATTACATCTATTTAGGAGCCGTAGTTGATTAAGAATACAAGATAGGAAGTAACATTTGAATATCATCTCTAATTATTTGACATTGAAGTAAAGCAATAACTAACGAGAATATCTATCCTATCATGTCATGGGTTATAGAGGTGTCAAAGATACTTATTGGGCTTTCTTTATTAAATACAAGGCTTAGGTCCCATGCAAGGGACATAACCAATATTTTAGCACAAAAACCTACCCCATACCTGAGTGCATCAGTGCCCCATGGAAGAGTGCATAAGGCGCTGCTGGTTGATGCCATTCGTGATTCGTCTTTTGCTTCGTTTCTATGGTTTCTCAAGATTAGTCATATTAGTGTGCCCCTAATAATAATTGTTGTCCAAAGTTATCGTATATAGGTACCATATAATAGTTTTAGTTTCAAATATCAATTAAATATGCTCACGAGGACAGTTGTAGAATTTCGTCACTTGGCAGACCAACTAGTTTTTTCTTTAACAAAGGTGGCAATTTGCACCCATTAATGGCCCATCACTTAATGGTTGGTTTCGGGTTCACCTACGATTGAAATTGTTAAATATTCGTTAACAAGGGTCTTGGTCAGGATGAAAACCCAACCCCTCTATGTCTTACTTTGCTTCGACGATCTCGCCCATCACTCCAAATTGAAAGTTGAAACCAAACCGACCTTATGTCGAGACTAAATTTTTTGCACTCAAATGAGTGTGACTTTTTTGTGGCTCGAGTCATTGACTAACACACCTTAAATATCAAACATTGATTTGTTTGTAACGCCTAAATATTTGTTATTCACATATATATAACAAATAATAATTATATAAAATACAAAACGTTACATAATTTTTCGGTCCACTTTTTGCTGATTGGGTTGGTTTTGTTTTGTTTTGGTTTTTCCATTTTTTTTTTGTTGGGTTGCATATGCAGCAAAGGCGAAGGGGACTCAAGGGAATGGACAGCGTCGATTGTGATCCCGAGTAGCGAGCTTATTATTTTAATTCCAAAAATTGTAAAATTATTCAAAAAAATTAATAGAAAAAAAAAAAGGAGAAGAAGAAGTGTGAGACTGAGCCCCGAAGTCTCAGAAATTCAAAAATCAAACACTGTAGTCTGTACCGTACCCGGGTCAGGGGTGGGTGGGAAGTTGGGGCCCCACTCGCCTAGTCGTTTCACGGCCTTTTCATATTCCACCCGCCCTTGCTTTGTAGGACAGTGTTCTTGCCGATGACGATGGTTTTATTTTGAGGATCAACGGCTGAGATGTTCTTGGGGTTTCAAGGGTAGTTTTTGGATTTTGGAATGTGGGTAAAACCAGACAATGAAAACCATGACCATATCCAATCAATTCTGTGCTAAAACAAAGAAAACTACTTGGAAAATCAAAAGGGGATCAAAATCAATTAAAAAACAACGTTGATGCATGTTGGATCTCCCAATTCTGAAACCAAACAACTATACCTTGAAAAATAATAAACACAGGATGATAACACGACACATATTGTAAACAAGATTAGGTGTTAGGCCGAGTTTATTGTATATGGTTGCGGTAAATTAAATTGTGTTGAAATTGATATTATTTGACAGACTTTTGTTTTCTTGGTCATTCGACGATCAATGATTCACATCACTCAACATTAAAGTTTGTATCAACAGATGAGTTTGAAACATTATATGATTATTCGTCTTTGATTTTCCTCACCCGGTTATTTGATAACGTTTTTTAGTTTTAAAAAAAGAAATTCAAACACGGAGTGTGTAAGTGCGTCTAAATGTACGTATTCAACAGTAATAAAATTAAGGAACTGAATTCAGATCTCATCCAAGCAAACAAGTTGGATGCATATGATCTACGCTGGACCATACAGATGCATCCCATTTGTACATGGACATAGAAAGCACAGAGGGAGCTTTTGGTTAAATAGTCATCGAACATGATAAAATAACCAAATTAAATACACACAGTTTTGTCCGTCGTTTAAATCCCATTTGACTAAAACTTAAACCAGGGTCTGAACCCATTTGATTAAAACTTAAAGAAAAGGTACCCTTCCACTAACCTTCAAGCTCAGTCTCGGTCTTCTCCGGTCTTCTCCTACGCGGCAGCGCCAATGACCCATGAGAACCCAAAGGGGTCTGTCATTTCGAAAAAGCGCTTGTCGCCGACAACTTGGATGTCCCCTATCACTACATCTTCCTCATTCCCATGACCGCATCCAATTCCGGGACGTGGACAACGAAGGTCACTTGTCTCTCAAACACACTGCTATCAGCATTTATCACATAAATCACAAAAAATAATTAAAAAAAACCGTAAAATATTCATCATAAAACATCTTAGAGAATTTCGTATCTGCAGGGAAAGATTGAGAGGTACCGGCTCGAGTTGGAGTCATTGTCAACATGGTCACTCGCAACGACAAGGAAGGTGTCGGAGCCAATATTGATCTAGACGTTGAGGGTGTATGGTAACTTCGAGTCAGGCTTGTGGAGGCGCCCGACCTCCTCGGCCGCGAAGACCCGTTTATACAAGTTGACCGCTTCCTCAAACTTGGGTGTTTGGATTCGGAGACGAGTATAACACTCTGTGATAGTCAATGGACCCTGGTCAGCCATTGAAGGTAGCTAGGACAGAGAGCAGAGAGTATGAAAATGGGTTTTGGCCTGGGGTTGGTGAGGAGCAAGATAGAGAGCACAGAGAGGATGAAAAGAGGTTGAAAATGGCAAAAGCCTGGGTCTGGGTTTTCGCATGGGGAGTACGTGATTTATTCAAGCGGAAGGCTTGCCCACGAATTTGACATAATATTACGAATTCTGCCACTCGCGAGTGGCGCGATCTTAAGGATTAATGTCTTTGTTTTGTATGTCTGGACTGTTGGATTAAGATATTTACCATAGGTGTCTGTTCAGATTCTTCACGACCTACCTTGCGCTTAAATAAATAAACAACACAGAAAATATATTTCTAGAATAAAATAGTGTTCCATGCGGTGGGCATGATTAAAATCTGTACATTCTATCATCTCCCTCAAAATGCCCAAAAACGAAATCATGCAAGACCACGAGAATGTGGCCCTTGGACGGGAGAGCTCCTTGGGCTTTCTTTCTATGTCCATGGATTATAATAATTGGGGAATGATCAATTTTGCAACGTATCGTGTCATAACGTTACAAAAACACATAAAATCAACATATAACATTCTTCAATTTCTAAATCCCATAAAACAAAGATTTAAATTTAATCGTTGAGTGTTGTTTACATTTACGCTGCATTCTTCTCACAATTTTTCAGATTTTCTTTTTTGAAAACATGATCTTTAAGCAGATGCAG
>JAOTRO020234206.1:0-16310 GCA_028566515.2 Pyracantha coccinea
CCCAGATGACCTCTGAGCTAGCTAACTTGGAATTGGCAAGTTCATATCAAGGCAATGACATTATAACCATAGCAAGTTGTGCCTGTCTACCTCTCTTGAAACCATATCACACTTCCAAATTACAACAAAAAACAACATGTGTCTTTCTAGGTTATGCAGGAAATTACAAAGTTTTATATGTTTAGACATTGGTCAGAATAAACTGTACATATCCAGACGTGCTATTTGATGAATCAAACTTTCCATAAAAAAAAGTTTTTTGGTTCTATCACATCAACCTCCACATGCATAAATTCATCACTGCATCCATGTACATCATTACATTGACTAATCAAGTCATATCACCACTTCATACTCATGCATCTTCATCAAATATCACATATTAATAACTATAAATGCATCTAGTGCCCTATATTCATTGGTTGCATTTAGTGTTTCAGATTCTTTGCCTGCATCTAGTGCCTCATATGTCTTGGAAACACATGTATCTGATACCCCAAATTTTATTCATTCATCACCAAGTCATAGTTCAAATCAATCTCCTAGTCCTAACATACCAGGATACACACATACACAACATCCAATCCCTATGGATCCTGATTTCCAAGATGAACAACTTCATGTTGTTCTTCCAGTACCAATGAATATGCATCTTATGTTAACAAGATCTAAGAATGATATTACCAAGAGGAAAGCTTTCTCAGCCAGTATTGGTTCTCAGTTACTTGTCTCAAAGCCAAAAACATTCAAGGCTATTTCCAAAGTATCAAAATGGCAAAATGTAATGCAAGAAGAGATAGATGCACTACATTCTTAATATACATGGTCTCTTGTTTCCACTTCCAAGTGATAAAAACCTGGTTAGGTGTAAATAGGTGTACAAACTAAAAAAAGAATACAAATGGCATTGTGGCAAGGTATAAAGCAAGACTTGTAGCAAAGGGCTATAATCCAGATGAAAGTGTAGACTATGGAGAAACATTCAGTCCTGTGGTTAAGCCTACAACCATTAGACTTATTCTTGCTTTAGCATCAAAGTTCAAGTGGCAACTCAGGCAATTAGATGTTAAAAATGCCTTCTTACATGGCATTTTACAAGAGCATGGAATGATAGGTTTACCAGTTTTTTACCAGCATTGGGATTCAAGTCTTTACAGGCTGATCCATCTTTATTTGTTCAATACTCTCAACAAGGCATTGTTGTGTTGATGCTTTATGTTGATGATGTAATTTTAACTGGCAGCTTATCTTAGTTGATATCTTAGGTGATCAAATAACTTACTACAGAGTTTGAGATGAAGGATTTAGGCAAACTGCATTATTTTTTTGGGGCTACAAATAAGTCACACAGAAGAAGGCTTATCCAAATATATCAGAGAGTTAGTTGATAGAGTAGATTTGCAGGATTGTAAACCATGTGCTACCCCATGCTTACCATGTCACAGACTCTTAAAAAACGATGGAAAGCCATATCATATTCCTGATCAATACAGAAGTGTAGTTGGAGCACTTCAATATATCACATTTACAAGGCCTAACATAGCCTTCTATGTGAATTAAGCATGTCAATTCATGCATAATCCTATGGAGTCACATTTAATTACAATTAAAAGAATTATCAGATATCTCAAGGGCACATCAAATTATGGGATTCATTTCAAATCAGGACACATCTTCAATCCTATAGTGATGCAGACTGGGCTGGGGATCCAAATGACAGAAGATTCACCTCAGGGTTTGTAGTTTTTCTAGGACCCAATCCTATTTCTTGGGCATCAAAGAAGCAGCACATTGTGTCGAGGTCATCCACAGAAGCTGATTATCGAGCTCTTGCTATCACAATTGCTAAAATAGCTTGGATAAGACAGTTATTTTGTGATTTACACATTCCTCTTTATCAAACACCAATGATTCACTGTGATAACATCTCAGTTATAACTCTATCAACCAATCCTGTGTTTCATGCCAAGTCTAAACACATTGAGATTGACCATCACTTTTTTCGTGAAAGGGTCACAAGAGGAGATCTTCAACTGCAGCATGTTTCCTTTGTTGAATAATTTGATGATATACTCACAAAGGGTTTATCTGCACCCTTGTTTCAACAACATTGTGGCAATCTCATGCTCAGTTCACTCGAGCATGAGATTGAGGGAGGATGTAAGAGTGTAGACAAACACAAAGATGATGATTTAAGTAAAGACAACAAGCACAAAGATGAGAATCCAAGTGAAAGGAATTCAAAGGTCTAGATGCTGACAAGTGTCACAAGATCCAAAGGAAGTTATAAGGCTATTAGAATCTGGTGCTAATGTTAGATTGTTAGACTATTATCCATATCTTAGCTTGTGTTACAAGCCATGTAATTAGATAAATACATATAGCTAAGGTGTAAGAAGATAACTTCACTCTCAAGAAATACAAAGAAAACTTCCCTCAACTCTCAATCTTTCTTTCTCTCTCTCTACAATTTGGTTTCTTCGATCATCTCCATTGAAGCTGCTACTTCAATCTTTACATTATTTAGAACTGTTTAACAAAATTGTTTTCAATACAGTAAAGTATAATTGATTTTTTTTTTTGGAGTACAACAATATATTTTACACTAAGGGGAGGAATGATTCGGCTAAGCCACACAATAGGCAATCTAATTTGGTAACAAATTCATCATCCACGAGATTCGCACCTAAGACCTCTCACTTATAAGTCTAACTAATTAAGTAGCAAATTTTAATGGGTAATCTAGTATAATATATCCCATCCTCACATAACCAATAGTATTTCGTGCAAGGTCGCAGCTAACTTGTTTCTTAATGATGGTCCAAAGTTGTTTAATATAATATAAGGTTCAGGAGATTGAGGGATGACATTTTAAGGACATATGATAATAAAACTAACCTTAGAAGCCTCTTTGAATGTGTGTGTGTATATATATATATATGTGTGTGTGTGTGGTGTGTGTGTGTGGTGTGTGCGTGTGTGTGTGCGTGCGTGTGTGTGTGAAACTCAACATGAAAGCTCAACAGAAATTAACGCTAATAACAATTGACTACTAGCTCGATAACATATTATGAAAAAAGGTTTATCGTATTATATCATAGTATTTATGTATATGCCATGATATTTCTTTTCCATGGCAATGTAACAGTGTGAAACTCAACATGAAAGCTCAGTAGAAATTAACGCTAATAACAATTGACTACTAGCTCGATAACATATTATTAAAAAAGGTTTATTGTATTATATCATAGTATTTATGTATATGCCACGATATTTCTTTTCCATGGCAATGTAACAGTACTAAACTTTCCAACTATATATATAGGAACAAAAATTGTAAATTCAATGAACTTAACGCAACAAATACCCTACTCAAATGCTTGTAAATTTGCATCCAATATTTAAGATCGTGAGAAAACTTCAAACCCAGAAAAATCAAAGGAGGTCCAATTATCGCCACATAAATTGGTCGATATCTTCATTTGGTCATCGTCTGATGGTAGTGAACAGTCCAACTCTTGCAAATGCACCATCGGTTGCCATGTAAAACTAGCAGTACTGCTTGCCAAAGACGACATCGTTGCATCATCGGACCAAAACACATCTTGCACCACTTGGTCTTCGTCTCCAAGTAAACCCTGTAACTCAAATTCATGAATGTTCATATCATCATTGTGATTAATTCCCATAAACGTTTGAACATTTTCTTCCTGTGATTGTTGATGTCCTTCAAGTAAATAATGATCAACTGCTTCAACAAGATCATCAGCCTTGGAAGAATTTTGTGAGCCATCGTGATCGTTCAATGCTGAGCTTGAAATTACCAAATTGGGGTCATGATAATGATCATCAGGGGTAGTGGAGTTGTGGTTTAAGAATTTGGCAAACACAACAGCCAAATCAATATCTGATGCATTAGATCCACCTGGCTGATTATTTCCGGACGGATCATCTTCAGTACCACTTGATGAGTTGTGATGCTGAAAGTAACTTAATGAAGCGCGGTCGGTCTGTGAGAGCCTGGCCGCTTTACCACGGCGGTTCTTGCGGCAGCCGCCACCAACTGGGACGTTGCGTAAGGAGCCTCCCTTTGTCCAATATCTCCTGCACCCTTTGCAAAAGTACCTTGGCTGTGAGAGGCTGTAGTTGTTGTAATAGCAAAATTTGGTGTTGGAAGAGGCACATCGAGGGCAGTTTGGGGCAACCTCAACATAGGATTTGTTCCATGGTCTCTTCATCTCCATCATCATGAATTGCCCTTGCCCAGATGGAGGGCACTGTAGCATTTGTTTAACAGTAGGATCTGTGAACATTTTGCAAAATCAATTGTGATTAAAATTTGGAAGTGGGTTTGTGAGAAAAGAGAGTTTGGGGGGTATATAAATATAAGAGGCTTTGGAATTTGGAGGGTATGTGTTGGAGTTAGTGCAAAGGCATGTGTGTGCGTGTGTGTGGGAGTGAAATTTGTATGTGAATCTCTTACTAATTTGTAAGGTGGGGTCGGAGATGAACGTGGGCGGTTGGGGAAGCGTCACGACCAAGGAAGGGTGTGAGACTGAGATTGTGATTATGATTACGATTTTGAAGAGATTTTTAGGTGTATTCCGAACATTTTCACATAATTACATGGTTTTTTTATTTTTTTATTATAGAAGGTATTTCACCATATAATAGATTAATTTCTCTTCATATGCAGTCCTAATACCACATAAGACATATAATACTTTAGATTCCCTAGGTCAAACAATACATCAAAGCAGTAGCATACTTTTGATTCCCCAAGTCAAATAATACACCAAAGCAGAGCTAGTGACACCAAAGAATATACATGTGTGAGTTCAAACTTGGGGTGGAGGTTTCAAATTTTCGCTCTCTTTCCGCTAGCGATCAACCCTTTTGGGTTACACGGTTACCATTCTATTAAAACAATTACACGTTATTTATTTTGTTTTGATAACTTAAAAGTGAGATATTTCAATTATATTACCAACACATTATAACACGTAGAATAAAACAAAAATTTATCTGGATTTTGCTAATGTGAAGTGAGTTAATTATTTCATGTTTACGTGCATGGTACGGCATGCTCTTTACTAGGCGGATTAGTCGTGGCCCTTCTCGAACTCATGTGGCATTTCTTCGTTGGGGAGTTCATATGACAGTGATTGAGGTTGATAAGTCAAAGTTTTTTTTTTTTTTTTTTTTTTTTTTTTTTTTTTGGTGAACAAAGTCAATGCTTCTTATTAGTTGTCACACTTTCTCTGTTTCCAAATGGCCAATGCCCAATATGGCCATGTCTATATATATCTATATATATATATTATGGTCCCTAGGGATCAGAGATCTTGCAATTAGGGCAATGAGTTTGAGGAATAAATGCTTAAGTAGAACTTAAGAGGGTGAAGGTTATTAGAAGCATGATCAATTAATGAGGAGCAAAATTACAAGTATACCTAATCTTGTACTCTAGCTAGTTTATTTAGTTTGTAACTTGTAAGTCTCCAATCTCCATATAAACAAGGGAATTGAAAGCAGTGGAAGAAATTGGGCAGATCACTGGCTTAATAATCTAACAGCTAGCGAAGAAATTTTAGCTTGATAGGTCAATTTCATGACAACCTAATTAGCTTTATGTGGACATTCCCTGACGATAAGTAAATTAATTCGAAGGGATGAGGGTCATCAATAATAGCTTCAATGAAAGGAACAAAGTTACAAGTATACCTAATTTGGCAGTGTATTTTTGTTAGTATCATATGGACCATGACATAACACAGTAATTGAATTCATTGGAGGCCATATGATTATGGTTATTACGCTATAACAATAGATCAGTACTTCCAAATTTTTACTAAGAGTTCTCTTCTATTTTTTTCATTTTTTCATAGGTTATTATTATTATTATTATTATTGTTTGATGACTATTATGTATGAAACTTGGACTAAGGCTTTTCACAGTGAGCCGGTTGAGTTTGATTTCAATTTTATAAGAATTAAACTATTAGACCTTCCATGGTAGTTTGAGTGAGTGTGATCCCTATATCTAGGAATCAGGGAGTCTCAGTTTGATATCTATAACACTATTAATAGTATGAGTTCAATTTTGATATCACACTCATGAGTTCAATATATTGGTATAACACCCAAATTTATAGCCCATTGTATGAGTATAAGTCTTATATGAGTTCAATATATTGGTATCACACTAACTTTTTCGGCATACTATAGAAGACCTTATAATAGGCAGAAAAATTTGAGTTATATGAAAATGATTCTAATTATTGAATATAATATGTTGAGACTAATGAGTTTAATTACAATATTATGGTTGTCCCCTTTAAAAAAAAATACTATATTATGAATTATAACTCCCACAGAGAGAGAGAGAGAGAGAGAGAGAGAGAGAGAGAGAGAGAGAGAGAGAGAGAGAGAGAGAGAGCAATATAGTAGAGTACAAAATAAAGAACAATACTTGGATACTCAAAGGATGAGTAGGAACTCCTACTATAAATTGCTCGTTACCAATTTATAGAACTTTATGTTTATAATCGGAACAGTTCATATTATAAATCACCCTCTAAAGATCATCTCTGCAAAAAATCAGTTAAAACTAAGGTTGTTTGGTCATTGAACTGTATAAAAACAGATGAACAAAATTGGTAAAAGTATTACGAACCGTCTATGTATTTGCTAGAATACATTGACTAAACGATCTTAGTTTTAATTCATTTTTTGCAGAGATGATCTTTATAGTGTGATTGACAATATAAATGGTTTTGATTATATGCACAAAATTCTGTGATTCAACTACTTAAAGTTTTGAGTAGGAGTTCTTACTCATCTTTGAGCAAGTAATGTTCCAAAATAAATATATCTCCATAATTGATAGATGGAACTCGTTTTTATCAAATTCACACAATTATAGGAATTGAGCCGCAAAAATTAAACTCAAATTGTCTGATTTCTATATTTGTATATCAAACTCACTTTTAAAGACCTTTTTCAACATAGTATAAATAGGGTGACCCTAAACTAAATAGTCATGAACTTTTTTTCATTTGTATTTCTTCCCTATGAGTTTGTAAAATGAATATAAATAATCTAAATAGTACATATGAATCTTAATTACATGCATACTTAAATGTAAGATAAAGTTACAAGTAGTGAAATGCCGATTAAAGTCATTCTTTTTCAAATTACTACGATTTAGGTTCATATTATTCTCCATCCCCCAGTTAAATTAGTGTCTAATATTCCTTGTACTTGACAGAGAAATCGTAAAAAAAAGTTTAAAAATTACAGTAAAAACAGTATTAAAGAATGAAATCTTGATTAATCATAGAATGTCAACAAATTAGTTGTCGGCATGCAAGTGCATGTATGGACTACACACAGTGTACGTTGCTTCTCGGGATTAACGAGGAATGAGTGCAACTGTGCAAGGAAGATTTCCCCTTCATTAATCAATCATAAGGCTAACGTCGCGGGTGTGTATCTTGCTGCATATACTTGCATTTCACATGCCATAACCCACATGCCCCACTGTTACGTGGCACCATTTCATTCGTCTAAATTTTTTAATTTTAACGTTAATTTATTGAAACATTAATATATAATTATGTCATCTGGAGACTGGAATTGAATACTTGATCTCAACTTACGGACTCTGTTAGTCCACAACTCACACTCCAATTATTAAATTATGTATGATTAATCTCTTTAATTTCATAATTCTTAATTAATCACAGTCAACGTATCTGTTGCTCTTTATGCGATTCATTCATGCATCTCCTTTAGTATGCTAGCTATTTGCTACTGACGTTCAAGTAAACATATTATATGAAGGGAAAATGATAATTTTTGCCAGTTACTAATGCAAGGAAAGAGAGGAATTGAATTTTGTATCTTTGTCAACTTTTTGATATAAATATATATTTACATTATGGGGTAGAGAAATAAATTGATTTTGAACTCATTATTCATGAGATTCGAACATAAAACCTTTCACATATACAAGTAAAGAGAAATACTTCTAAACCATATTACTAAGTGGCATATCACTAACACTATGTTTGGATGAGGAAGATAAACTTAAAATTTTGATAGAAGTCTGAATCTATAAATTAACATGCACCAATGTCATTCTTTGGATTCATAAACATAGAAATTTAGAATTTTCGCGTGAAAAAAGTTGGAATTTGGGACCTCCTTTTTCCAGATTTAAATTTTTTACAGTTCTCATCTCTAAATTTCTATGTGTTAGTGCAGGGTCCTTTTCGACCCTCAAAATAGTGCAAGTCAGGAAAAAGACCATGAGAGGCCCAATAAAAGTTAAAGCCCAAAGAAGAGTAAGAAACCCAATGCCCTGTAGAATTAATAAGGGGGCATGTTCGAGTGCTAGAGATGACCGCTCACCAGCTTGTCCGACTGAGCAACATAAAATACTTCCAACCGACAAGGACATATGGGAAGACTGACAACTATATAACACAAGACTTTAGGAGCATACTTGCTTAGGCACCAATCAGGCCATGTGTCAATCACCAATCAAAGCAGAAATCTAGGATGGGACGTCGACGTAAAGGTGGTCATGCCGCGTTCGAAGTGACATCGTTGACTAGTCAAGACCTAGTAGGCCGCTCGACACATATCGATCTAGAAGAACGTGCAATCCTGATTAAGAAAATGTCACTTCATTGCCAAATATCTACTGATGGTTAGAAAGGTTGTCAGCACGCTAGCCGATGCGAGTGGTGCATTAAATGCTAGCAAAATAAGATTAGGGAGCCAAAGGCTTTTTGGGTTCATTGACGGCCTATATAAAGAGTTGGGAACCTGTTGTAATGGGGTTGGATCGCTGAAGAGAGATAGAATAATTGTAGTGCTTAGCTGAGTTCTATCTGACATCTGTAGCCTTGGAAATCAATATAATCAGAGCAACACAATGAATGTAGCCTAGTTTTGAGGGATGATCCACTTAAAACTTGAGTCCATTTCATTTGAGTTTCAATTCCAAGCCCACCAAGGACTAATTATTCTAGTTTGTTACCCTCCAAATTTTGAAAGTTAGTACATGAGTATAGGAGTTTAAAAGCAAAAAAAAAAAAATATATATATATATACAAAAAAAAAAAAAAAAACCATTAGTGGTGACCACCACCACCCACCATCATAATCACCATAACTAGCGGCGCATTTCACAACATCATCATTGCCACCGTCGCTACAACATTGCCCCCGCTTGTAATTATCTTTTGCCAAATTGGATGGAATTGACTTTAAACTTATCATAACTCATTACCCCATCCTCCTCGCAGGTACTTGAAACTAACTTCTAATTCAAGTAATAGTGTTATAACATAAAATGTAGCTAACTTTTAATATATTTAATCCTTTTTGTTAAGTTTTTAGTGCCTACGTGTGGGAGAAGGCCATTGGCCCAAAAAACCTCCATGCATGTGACTGTTCAAAATAATTTTTTAAAAACCTACAGTCACTGGTCCCCAACACTATTTGCAGTAGGCATCCATAATCGTATAATGCAAAGGCTTTCAAGAACTTACATCATTTGACAGCATGTGCCTGCCAATGTTCACATAGATATTGCATAAGAGCACAACTTCACATCCCTCGATCCCCTTAAATTTCCTCGTTTAAATGTTTAACAAATATGATTTCTAATTTGAGTTGTCCAATTTCTTAACAACCACATTCATTTCATTTTCACCGCCGTATATATTTAACATGTTTTATTATAATATTTTACGTTGAATTTTATTAAAATAAATATTAGATTTGACATGGTTTCATTTGTCAAGATTTGACATGGTTTCATTTGTCAAGAGATTTAACGCCTACAACTTTTTTTAGCTATTAGAGAGTGAGTGATGAATCCGTCCATTTACCGGCTACAACTTTGTTTGAGGATTAGAGAGTGAAAAGCCTTCGATCTAACTGCAAGAGCTTTTATCTACAAGCTGAGAAAATCCTGAATAAAGGACCCACGAATGCAACTAGAGTTATTGGATCAAAAAATTTCAAAACAACAAAGCTAAACAAAGTCAATTCAGATGACGTCCTCGTGATACATTCTTGATTTCATTTGCATATTTTAATATTTTCTCCCCACAAAAATCAATAAAGTTGAATGTCACTATTATTGCACGCAGGAAGGATTTAAGTTAAAATTGGTGTTTAATTGTGGGCAACTATCAATCTCACACGATCAGGAATTGCAATATATTAGCCAATTCTATGGGATTGAAACCTTTGATCATGAGTTAAATCACGTGGGGGTTTGGCGTCGCTTTCACGATATAGATACGAAGTCGAGGATCAATCGCTTCCACGTCTCTACCTCTCCTTAGTTGTTACTTTGCAGATATCACAAAATCACAAATGATCACAAACCCAAATGCTTCATATCTTTCTCATTGCAGGTTGTCAAAATTATTGTGATGTTCTGCTCTAACAACACAATAGTATGTGTAAATTTTTATTTATATATCTTTATATTATTAATACAGAACGTTACGATAGCGGTGTAGGGAATACCATCAAAGTTCTCGTCGTAATTAACCGATATGAAATTAATAAGAGATCATGTTCCATTCCATGTGCCTTAACTAAGCGCAGCTACAACTGGTGGAATAGCACGTGCGCAATATAACAAATATGTTGCATGCATGACCCGTGTGACTAGAGTTCGAGTAACCTGTGTGATGATGATTCATTATCTTCTCCATATATGAGATAGTAGCTAGACATGTATGCATGCTTAACGCAAGCCAGATAAGGTGGGACATTATGTATATGACCTGGACCAAGCTGATGAAATGAGTAGTTATGTCTTTCAGTGTCACCACTTGATGGTTGCCTAAACGCATGCATGCAGTTGATGTATTCTGATAGAAATATCTATAAGCTCTTGGTGCAAAATCCTTTACAATTTTTCCATGTTGGATTTCTCCATTTTTATTATAAGAACAATACTTCCATTCATTCCATGAGGTGCACCATCTTGTTAACTTTCTGCTATTAACGTATTTTTACATAAATTTAATAATAGAACCGTAGATTTTCTTGATCATCATTTTAATATTATATAAAAAGCGCAAGTTTTTTAGTTGGCTAATTTTCTTGACTTTGTTTAAAACTTGTTTGCAATATTTAATCTTCAATTTCAGTTTAGTCCTAAGTTTAGGTCTTTGGTTTGCACGAGAACGTCATTAAAGCTGATTTCGTGGACTTCTTAAGGTAAAAATCATGGGAGTTTAACGAGAAGCCCGCGGTACTATTCAGTTTAACGAAAAACTACATTTTTACACTAAAAAGTCAAACCTGGTACTATTCACTTTACCCTTTATTTTGTCCTTATCGATAAAACTCAAAGTTTTAAAGCATTTTTCATTAGTTTTCCTAAAAATCATATGCATTCATTTAGGAATCACGTTTATGTGATTGAGTTTATTTGGGTTGTGTTGGGAGATTTTTAGGTTGAACTAAACTTGGGCTTTGGAGGACACCCTTTGCTTCCCCTGGTTCGTTTGAATACCAAGTTACGGAATACCTCAAAAGAATTAGTGTGTCTTAAGAAATATCTCGATTATATTAATGGCTCGAAGATAGCATGATCAGACAAATAATGACTTGCCTAACCGAAGTGTGGCTTGGAAGCTTGAAGTTTGTTGGTTTAGCATGACAGAGAACTTTGCTTGCATGATGTTAAGAGGTGGATATTCTAGGTTTCCTAGGATTCTAAGAGACACTAGTACAAAAACAGTTTGCGCGACGAAGGTGTAACATGCGTCATGCAAAAGGACTTTGAGCAACGACAAAAACTGCGTCGCGCAAATATCTTTTGTGCGACTACAGAACCTACGTCACGCAAAGAGCTTTTGCACGATGAAGAAGTAACATGCGTCGCGCAAAGTCTTTTTTTTTTTTTTGGCAAAAATATTTTTTATTTAATTTTTTTTATAAATATTGTAATTAAATTATAAACAATAATTAATAAACCAAGAAAATGTATTTAATTATAAAATATATGAAAATATACATACAAGATGTTCGAACATAAAAGAAAAAACTACAAGAAGTAGTTTTCTAGGCTTGATGCATCAGGCTACTGGATATCGGCTGAGCGAAGTGGCTGGGAGGTCGAAGGTGGAGCAAGATCAGGTGCTAGCATTGGGATTTGCCGGACATCTGTAAGGCCCGTAAGCAATGGCGAAGCCATGTGGGAGTGAGGAGTGGCGACCGCCATTCCCCTCGTTGGAAAACACCACTGGAGAGCTGGGTTCAACCCCTCCCCTCGCCGGAAAACCAACTTGTGCCGCCAATGGAGAAGCTACATAGGGACGAGAAGGGGCGAGCTCGCCGGAAAACAAGCCTAGGAGCGAGTCTTAAGCCCCTCTAGTTCAGCCGGAAACTGAAAAACATGGTGGCTGTTTCTGTTTGTTCATACTGCTGCGCTGCTCACTGTGCGCAGGCCTTTTGTTTTTTTTAAAGTAAAACGACATCGTTTTACTTGCTATTTGGAAAAAAATAATTATAATATTGCGTGAGGGGGACCACTGGTCCCTATTCCCATATCCAACCCGTTCCACTTTTCCCAAATGAAAAACCCCTTCAATTTTCAAATGTGTGCCCGAATCCTAGAAAGCATCAAAAGGCCACGACAGCAACCCAATCTCGTTCTGATGGCCTTCCGTTCCAGCTGGCATGCCACGCTAGACTCCAGACGCCATGCCAGCAACCCCTTCCCAAATTTGAGGTAAATTTTTTATTTTCTAAATTTATATTATTTCAAACCCTAATTGATTATTTTTATTTAATTGATATAGAATTATAGGATAATACACTAATATGGTTATTGATTATTGATAATTGATATGAGTTCTATGAGTATTGATGAATAAAATTGTTGTTTTTGGTGAAAAATAAGTTCTTAATTATTGATTGATTAATTGAAT
The DNA here is from genome assembly GCA_028566515.2 of Pyracantha coccinea. Lineage (NCBI taxonomy): Eukaryota > Viridiplantae > Streptophyta > Magnoliopsida > Rosales > Rosaceae > Pyracantha > Pyracantha coccinea. The sequence goes on from JAOTRO020234206.1 coordinate 12,975, forward strand.
TATTCAATAATGTATATGATTATTCATATTGATTAGTTGAATTGAATTTTTGTTTATTGAATAATTTGTATGATTTTTGGTATTGATTAATTGAATTGTTAGTTTAATTAGTTATTAGTCATATTGGTATAGTCTACTCTAGGATTAAGCGTCTAATATTTTTCTTTCTTATTCCATTATACAGTTATGTAATAAAACGATACTATAAGACCTTGGACATAGACGTCGAATGCTTGATTATCCACCAACTTATCGCGAAGCAAATCGTAAAAACTATCTCTAAAATACCCTTGCCAACCTAAATCCCACATCATGCCAAGGAAAGTTAGCGATAATTGATGTTTTATCCCTCATTGGTTTGTCATTTTTTTTAACCTTGCACTCCTTTAAGTTCGCCCCTCTCGTCGACAATTTCTAGCTTCACCACTGGTTTATAGACCCTTAAATAGAGGCACCTCTTTGTATGAGATGTTTTATTTAAAATTAGGGAAAGTTTGTAGATATCATGCCGTTTTTGCCCCTTTGCCTCTAAAAAGGAACAGAGCGTGGATGGACGACAAAACGTTGTCGTCTACAGCACAAGAGTTGAGTTGAGTGGGTTGGACATCGACACAATGCCGTTTTAAAAATGGACATTACGAAGGCCCAAAAAAAAGATGGGAATACAACCCAATAACCCGAGCCCATGTCAACATGAAAACTTGTCAGCGCCTACACGTCACCCGGTGGGACCCGACTGATAAAAAAGGAGGAAATTTGAAAATATAGAGAGATAAAAAGGAAAAGAATGAGAAGAAAAAGAGTCAGAATCACACGGACCCACCCCAACCGCCCCCCCCCCAACAAAAACAAGCAAAAAAAAATAAAAATAAAAAAATTTGAAGAAACGAAAAACTGGAAGAATCAACTCCTACTTTCTTCCACCAGCATATATATATATTTTCAAACCCCCACATCCCCTCTTTATCTCTCTCTCTCTCACCCGCCACCCTCCTTTCTCTCTCTAAAAACCTTCATTCTCTATCTAGGACTCTGGGTTTGTACTTTCAGAGATGGTGGTCAAAGACGAGTGGACGAGAGCGGCGATGACCGACGACGTGCTTGTCGTCGAGCTACTGCTGCGGCTCAAGCAGGCGCAGGCGGCGGGGCCTTCTTCTCCGATGTCGCGGTCTCTTTTGACGCTCAGGTGGGGTGTCAGGATGCCACGCTCCAAAGCGGCGTCGTCCGGTTCCAGATTCGACGGCGGCGTCTCGCATCAGAGGAGAAGCGGCAAGAACGGCGCCGATTCCACCACTAGATGCAGCCCAACGACGCCTTTCTCATGGAGCGGCGGCACCGGCTCTCCATCCGCCACCGCCGACTGCTTCGAAGAGTCTAGCTGCCCCAGATCCAAGGTCTCTCTCTCTTTCTCTCACTTTCTCTCTCTGTGCTCTTCGATTTTTGTGCTTTTGATTTCCCGCTAGCTGATCTCTGCTCGCAGTATGTGAGGCCACGTTCGAGTCTATTTATTAATTAACCGAAATACCCACGGCGACCGGCGGCGGTTCGTATTCACGAATAGCTCTGATGAGCAGCGCCTTTAGCGGAGAGCCTGAGTTTCGTTATGGTTGCTGAGGCTTTTCGCGTGGCCGTGGGACGACACATTTCGTGCCTACTTTTCACTTTTCCAATTTTGTCCCTCTTCCTTTAATTTATTTACCTTGTTCGCCAATTTTTCCCTTTTTTTTACTCTCGATTTCGAAACCGACGTTTCCGTTTTCCTCTATCGCGTTTCGGTTGTCGTCTCCCGAGCCGCTAACGCTGACGAGGTCAAATTCCTCATTTCGGTTTCTTTATTAGATTCTTCTTTTCAGTGGTTAGCTCGCCGACCACCGAGGGTCAACCGTCGGTGGCCGCCATGGACGGTATAGCTTCTGTGTCCTCTTTCCCAAAATGCCCCGGTCCTGCCCCGGTGTATTTTCATATTTTGCTCACGTGAAGTAGCAGATCGAAACCTCCTGACGTTTTCGTCTCGCTTCCTTCGCCGGTCACCTGTCCACTCTTGTATTTAGATTCACCAAACTAACCAAGGACATTTCCGTCAATTCCTAGACTTGCCGCGGTGTGAAATCCCCGAAGCTCCCTTTACACGGCAATCTTTTCTCGTCTGAATCCTTTTTTGCTCGAGACAAAAGTCGCATCTCGCGTCGAGTCAAAAGTAAGAACAGTGAGGGGCATTGGGAGGGGTATTTCGGTCAAGTCGAAAAATGGGGGTTGGGCGTGGTGGTGAGGGGGGCCATCTTAAAGCATGTGGGGTCCGGTGAGTTTTTGTTTAGGGATAGGTGCGCGTTTCGGTTTGCAGTGGCGTTGTTAGTGGGGGTTGCTGGTGTAATCCTCCAGTGTGGCGCGGGTGCAGGGGCCAGCTGGTTCATTATCTTTTATTTTTTAGTAGTTCAAATTTGATATTGGCGAAAATAAAACCTAACTCAATTGGTGGAGAATTGTACCTTTGGGTGTTCCGAATCTTACGGTCTTAGGGTTGTTTGGCGAGAAAAGCGGACTTTTAATTAAAAATATCTTAATTAAATTTTAATTACTTTAATGAGGGGAATTTGGGTAAATAGATTGGAGTTGTTACAGAGGCAATGAGGCAGTATTTGTAAGGACTGTGGGATTGGATAGGATCATGGGAGGAGGGCCATGGCGAAGGAAAGTCACGTGAGGAATATAATAAGGAGCTTGTCATGTGTGGCCACGTGGATTTTCGATGATGTGAAATTCCAAGGGCTTTGGGAAATGGGGAAGCTTTATCCACTAGGAAAGTAGATAGCTGGTAAATTGCAGGCTTGGTAGTGGATACAATTGTGAGATATTCTGATTTGGGTAGCTCTCCCATCGCGTGGGATCAATCACTATGGAATTGAGCGATACTAAATTTTGAAAATTTAGATTCCTCTCTGTTAGGTAAACAAAGGAGCGTCTCGTAATCGAAATTCTCGAAATTCAATTTTGTATCTGGTTTCCGATTGTGGTACCTAATCGTGCTATTAATGTTTTTGTAAGACGGGTTATATTAATAACGTGGACGGTCATCCTCCGTCAAGTTTTAAATTGATTATGTGACATTCTGTGTGTTTTATGTATGCCATATTTTTTGTTTGGGTAAATTACATAGTAGCTTTTAGGTTTGAGATCTTACAACCTCATACAAAATCTTTAAAACATTTCACTTTCATACCTCAGATACCATTTTATTTCAAAATAATACATCCGTTACATTTTTTATCCATTGATCCGTTAAATTCTAACGTGGTTGCCAACTGTTTCACATGGCAACAAAAAAAATTTTTTTTTAAA
>JAOTRO020234301.1:0-16301 GCA_028566515.2 Pyracantha coccinea
TCAACATCAGTGTGGACGTAGCCCAAACATTGGGGTGAACCATGATACATCTTTGTGTTCTTGAGCGTTTGTGTGATTCACGGTCGGATTTAAGTTGGTCCAAGATCCACCCGGTTTTGTGCATCAACAACAGTAATACCCTTTGTAACTAACTCTCTAACAGTATTAACTAATTGAGTGATTGTAATTATAACCAATAGACAGTTGACAAGTGTCAATTGGTTAATACTCCCCCCTCAAACTATGCTAGGATACTACTAGCAAAGTTTGGAACAAAACACAACTATTCAATGCTATTTTGCAAGTGAACAACCCTGAATTGCAGTACTAGAGTTTGTAAATTGTGAACCCAAGCTTAAGTTGACAATGCTTTACAAATATAGGACTATGTAGTCCTTTACGTAGAAGAACATCAGCAACTTGCTCTTCTGTAGGAAGATATTCAACAAGCAGATCACCTTTTTGTAATTTCTCCCTTACAAAGTGATAATCAGCGTCAAGATGTTTGATTTTTGAATGAAAAACAGGATTTGAACAGATAGCAAGAGCTGACAAGTTGTTACAGTGAAGATAAGGAGGTGAGCGAAGAAATCGATGCATATCTTTGAGCAATGATCCGATCCAAAAAATATTAGCTGCAATATGAGCTATTGCCTTATATTCTGCCTCTGTCGAGCTTCTTGAGACAATAGAATGCTTCTTGGATTGCCATGAAATAGGATTAGAACCTAAGTACACCATATATCTAGTTATTGACCTCCTAGTATTGATGTCTGATGCCCAGTCTGAATTTGAATAGGCTGTGATTGACATATCTTCACCTTTTGTGTACTTCAAACCACATGTAATAGTACCTTGTAAATACCTCAGAATTCACTTGACCAAATAAAAGTGCAAGTCTGTTGGATTGTTCATGAACTGACACACCATATTCACTGAGTATGCTATATCAGGCCTAGAAAATGTTAAGTGCTGTAAAGCACCCACCAAGCTTCTATAGAGTAGGGTCTATCATTGGTATGCCTTCAGACACAAGCAACTGAGTATGAGATTTGGAAGGTATAGATGTAGGTTTACAATGTTCCATACCAGCCTTTTTCAACAAATCTCGTGCATACTTAGACTGATTGATGAATATAGATCCATCTTGATTATATTGGATATGGAGACCAAGAAAATAGGGTTTTCCCATATCTTTAAGATAAAAAATTGCAACAAGGCTTGTAATCACTGATTGAATCTTTGAAGCATTGGAACCAGTCACAATTATATCATCAACATATAATAGGAGTATAATAACATCCCCATGATCTTCCTTCACAAACAGTTTTGTATCTGATAATGATGTAACAAATCCCAAAGTAGGTAGGTAACTAGTGGACTTCAAATTCCAAGCTCTTGGTGCTTGTTTTAGGCCATAAAGTGACTTGATTAACTTGCAGACATAGTTTGGATGTTTTGAATCAATGAACCCTTGAGGCTATAAACTTCAACTTCTAAGTCTCCATGTAAGAAGGCATTTTAAATGTCTAATTTCCTTAAATTCCAACCAAATTGAACCACTAAAGCAAGAATCATTCTCACAGTGGTGTGTCTCACCACAGGATTAAACATTTCAGAGTAGTCCAAGCCTTGCTCTTGGCTATCCCTTATGCAACTAGCCTTGCTTTATACCTGGAAATTGATCCATCAGGGTTCTTCATAATCTTGTATACCCATTTTCTTCCAATGATGCTTCTATCAACAGAGGAGGAACTAAACACCAAATTCCTTGTGCTTTTAAGACATCAAACTCATCTTGCATGGCTCTTTGCCATTCTATCTTGACACTAGCAGTTTTAAAAGTCTTAGGCTCCTCTATATCAATGACATCAGCTAAGAATGAGAAACCACTCGAGAAATCATCCAAAATATCCAAAGAATTAATCTCAGGAAAAGTTGCTAAATAGGTTGCATAATTTTTTCTTGAAATTGCACCTGTTTGTAACCTTGTTTGAATCCCAGAATTGTGATGCACAGAACCAGATATGTTTGTATGTTCTGTAACAGATGAAGTAAAGGTGGAGAGAATGGAAGTATCACATGAAGTTGCTCTAGACTGAAGACATGAAGCAAAGGAGTTGTATCATTTGTTGTGGAAAGTATGGCCTGATGTACCTTACAATACATTATCTTGACTTTGAAGATTCCATGAACTTGAACTTAACCTTTCAGAGTGACTCACTGAAGAAGATGTAGCTCCACCATTCTCACCAGATATCTGAGTAACTTCATGATTACTAGGAATCTGAGTAACAGGTATAGGAACTAAAATTGGAAAGTGTGCAGCATGCATGTTACTATTTGCTTCATTGACTCGATTATGTGATCTTTGTTTACCACGAAAAATCATCTCATTATGTATGATATGTCTAGAAATAATGCATTTCTTGGACTCTAAGTCATAACATATGACACCTTTATAACCTGGAGAGTATCCACGAACAGTACACAAGTACACAACACTGATCTTGTTTGAAGCTTATTATAATTGTAGGGCCTAAGCCAAGGAAACACAACAGTTCCAAATGTCTTCAAAGATTTTAAATATGGAAGTTTCTTGTGTAGTAGATTATAAAGAGATACCATAGACAGAGACTTGCATGATAGCATCTGAGCAATTCCCTTATCACTTAAGAACTTTGTAAAAGCCTTACTAATGTACTCTCCTCCTCCATCAGTTTGTAAACACTTGACAGAGACTCCAAACTGGTTTAACACAAACTGATAAAACTTTACAAAAATAGAGAAGACATCAAATTTATTGCACATTGGAAATACCCAAGTGTATCTTGTATATTCATCAACAAACAGTACATAATACTTATAGCCATCTACAGACTTTATAGGAGAAGGTCCCCAGACATCAGTATGAATTTTATCAAATGGAGACAAACATTTTTCAGTTTTTTCTAGAAATGGAAATCTAGACATTTTTCCCTGAATACATGATGTACAAACTCTATGTTCATTATCTGTATTATATGGTATACTACATTGTTTCAGTATACAAGACAATACTTCATTTGTAAGGTGACCCAACCTTTGTTGCCACACATTTAGCACTGTGGAAAACTGGGATCTAAAACAACTCTGTAGGCCTACTCTTTCCTTGATACATAACCTCCTTTGTCTTCTTGTCCTGTAAAAAAAGTTTGACTCATTACATACAAACCAACTGTTGTTATCAGCACACATTTGTTTAACAGACAACAAACTTCTAGCAATCTTTCGAACATGTAAAACATGAGTAAGTAATAATGAGTGGTCCTTTGTATGAAGAGTAGTGGAACCAATGTTTTTTATTGATATACTTGAGCCATTACCAATAGTAATCTTCTCATTTCCTTCATATGGAGCAACCTATGCCAAGCCATTGACATCAGTTGTCATGTGGTGAAAAGCACCAGAATCCACTATCCATGAATCAGTGGGCATGAATTGTGATGATTGTTGTGCATTCATGGCATTTATTGAGGATGGAAGAGGTTGACTTTAATGTGTAGTTGCTTCTCTGATAACAGTCGAGCAGTCTGACCCCTCTTCCCACAAATTTGGCACTCGATCACAAAACCATTAGAAGAATTGTTGGTGTTTTTTGTGAAAACAATTTGCTGATGTATGACCTTTTTTGTTGCAAATTTGGCATTCAATAACTACATTCATCCTTGTATCTGTATTTCCAGACCAATCATTGTTATTTGAATTATGCATGTACCCTCCAAAATTGAAATTCCTCCCTATGTATCCATTATTGGACATGTAGTTGTTTTAACTCTTACAGTTAGAGCCATTGAATGATCTGAAGGCAGAATTCAAATTTTGAGTTCTTGTATCTGAATTGGAACCAGAATTCCCAAAGAAATTGATACCATATGGTGCAGGATGATACAAGGTAGCTGGTGGTTGTGGTGGGGAATAGAACTGTGAGGACTGCATATCAAGTTGAAATTGTTGTGGAGATTGATATTGAGATGGACCATTATAGGGAACTTACGACAAAACACTACCAGTAGTAGCAAATGTCACATCCTGACCCGGGTCCACCACATCCCGGGCCCGCTCCACCACCGTAGCATGATATTGTTCGCTTTGGGCTTACCATTCCCTCACGGTTTTGTTTTTGGGAACTCACGAGCAACTTCCCAGTAGGTCACCCATCCTGGGAGTGCTCTTGCGCGCTACTCGCTTAACTTCGGAGTTCCGATGGAACCCGAAGCCAGTGAGCTCCCGAAATGTCTCGTGCTAGGTAGGGATGAGAATATACATTTAAGGATCACTTCCCTGGACGATGTGCGATGTCACATATGGCATATTGTCGGCATACAAAATCAATTACCAAAGTCGTCATTAATTGTCGGTTCGGTAAAATGCCAACCGATTATGAAAAAATGCCAAAACTATACCATACCATTATGAGCCGACCGATATGGTTCGGTCGGTAAATTGGTTTATGGTAAAATTTCCCACCCCTAATAATAGGTCAACGCAGGATACGCTTTGTTTTTTTTTGTCTTTTAGAATATGGGCTTGTTTTGTTGTGTATTTGAAATAGCAAAAACTCTTTTTAATAAGTAAAAGCGTTTTAGTTTTTTTAAAAATGGTCTTTTGGCAAATATTTAAAAAATGCTTTTAGTTGGAAGTAAAAGCATTAAGAAGCATTTTCTAAGAAGCACTTAGGAAGTGCTTCCTTCTAAAAGTGTTGCACAGAAGGGAAAAAAAAAAGCGCATGCAGAATTTTCAATTTCAAAATTATCCCTATTTTTAAATTTGCAAAGTCTACAATGCCATAACTTTAAAAAACATCAAAATTGGCATCACCAACTTTTTTTAGGGTCACACGTTGAAAATCCAAAAGTTTTTTTTTTTTTTTTAGATTCTTTTGGAGGCTGTGGCAGCGTCTTGATTTTCATCTATTGGTCTCAATCTTCCCCAAATCTCTCTACAACTTCATCATCTAAAAGTTTTGTGGACGTATATATGCTATTTCTTATCTTAAATTTGTATGTACTATGTAGTGTGTGAATTTGATTGGTGATATGTTACTTTTGTCGAAATTATTGTAATTTTGAACTACACGAAAATAATTCTGTTTGGTGATCGTTGATTGGCCTTCCAGAGATATTTTCTACATTATTTGTTTGGAGATCATTCATTGCCTTCCAGAGACAATTGTTTGGTGATTGTTGTGAAGCAACACGAAGCAAACTTACTGATAGCATGATTGTTGTTTTTAATGATTGTTATTTTTAACTACTGATAGTAAACTTCCTGCAACACTAATGATTGTTAAAAATAATGATAACATATCCTGCATTATTATATGAAAAAAATACCAGATTACACATATCATGCATGATTGTTGTTTTTAGAATGTATTCTGAATCATAACATGAATTCCCAAATTTTACAAACTGCTTACTATTCTCATGAACATATAATAGATATGACTAGTATGCATTCTGCACCCTTATGCAAAAATTATTGAGAATTATTAATGAAAGCGTCCAAACACTTCATTTAATGGTCAGGGTCTGCTGTCCCCAATTTGATGTCTCATTTGTATCTCTTTCTTAATTATTTGACACTTGTCTATTAACTTAACATCAAACTTAACACCGTTAACTTTTCATAAATTAATTAAAAAACTAAAAAATAAAAAAAATAAAAACCATTACTGGATAACCACCGACCGCAACTACACAACCCATCGCCGCCGCCGACCACTGCAACCACACAACCCCATCGCCCCCAACCACTGCAACCACACCAGTGACACCACCCCATTGCCGTCATCGCTGCTCCTCACAATTGGCTAAGATTTCTTTCCTTTCCTCTCTCTTCAAATTCCCGTTGATCGATTCATCTCGTCAATACCTGTGAAGTGGGTATAGGAAATAATCAAAGAATACCAATGGAGAGAGAGAAAGAGAATACTCACCTGATTTTGCCTCGCGGTTGGATCAGAGAAGGAAAGAGGGATGAAGCTTGCAACTTTTGACTTGCGGGAGGGGTTCAAATTTTGAAATTGAAGGGAAGTTTGAGACCCTGCAATTTAATGGATGCAGAATGATGAGGGTTACGGGTTTCTTTGAAGGATTGCAGGGAGATTTGCAAAAAGATTGGGGTGAGGCTGCGTATCTGTCGTTTCGTGTTTTATTTTTTTTTTTTTTTCAGTTTTTTTAATTTTAATTAAATTTTATGCAAAATAATAGTGTGAAGTTTGAACTTAAAGCAAAGGACACGTGTCACGAAACTAGAAATGAAACACAAATGAGACACATGATTGGGGACAGCAAACCCACACCCGATATTGACTCACTGCATGCGGATCAATAATTAAATCGATAAATTAAATAGCAGTTGTATCAACTATCTATGACTCTATGACGTGAGTGAGTCATTGTTTGCATGGTTGCAGAAGCAAGCTAAAAAGTCCTGAACAGTTGAGAAAATCCCACCAATGTTGGTCAACTAAACTCATCAAAATACGTGTTCATAGACTATCAGGACTTTACCTCTACAAATATGCCACACCAACTGCATCAGCAGCTGGAAAATTAGGACAGTATAAATCTTACAAGTTTTCACCAATGGCTTCTTTTAGCTTCTCTCGTAGCAAGAAGCTGCTGCATATATAGTTACTTTTTAGGACTTAGTTTTCATATCATCGACTTTGTGAAGCTTCAAAACTGCATGGCCATGGAGTATTCTTACACTGTGGCCTGCGTAGGGTTTGTTCTTTTGATCGTTTTTAATCTGACTTATTTGGGAAATGCTGCTGAGAATCAAGGGTTAGGAGCTTCTTTTATCTTTGGTGATTCTCTGGTTGATGCTGGAAACAACAACTATTTGCCAACGTTGTCGAAGGCCGATATGCTTCCGAACGGGATGGATTTCAAAGCGTCTGGAGGAAAACCAACTGGAAGGTTTACCAATGGCAGAACCATTGGTGATATTGTTGGTAAGGGTATCCTTGTTGGTAACATAACCTCTTTCTCCAATATAAGCCCGTCTAACGTGCGTACGGGAAAAACTTACAGATGTCATGTTGTATACTCATTTCTTTTTATCTTGTACATTGCATAGTTAGGATATATGACGAGTAAGATGAAAGAAAGGGGTGTATAACATGTTGCATGGGAGTTTTTACTTTTTATCTACGGTAGAGGACAATATAAACTTGAGACATTTATCAACGTTGTGAAATATAGTTTTTAACTTGGGGTGTGTTATTTGTTTATGCAGGAGAAGAATTGGGGCAACCAAACTATGCACTCCCATATTTGTCACCTGATGCCAAAGGGAAAGCCCTATTGGTTGGGGTGAATTATGCATCAGGAGCAGCAGGGATTATGAATGCAACAGGAAGAATATTTGTAATTAGCTAGCTCTCAACCCTCTATGGATTAACCCTGCTTTAGTTTAATTTATGCACTTAAATAACACATGTTTTGTCTTATCACAGAGGATTAAACCATAAATGTTGCAGGTTAATAGGGTGGGAATGGATATCCAAGTTGATTTTTTCAACCAGACAAGGAAGCAGATTGACAACGTATTGGGTCCATCACAGGCAAAAGAGTACATTATGAAAAGATCCATTTTTTCAGTCACAATTGGGTCCAATGACATTTTGAACAATTATCTAGTACCAGTCCTCTACATTGGAGCAAGAATTTCTCAGACCCCAGATGCTTTTATTGATGATTTGATCTCTCACTTCAGAGTCCAACTTACTGTACGTATATTTTGTTAAAAGTTTTTTTTATTTTAATTTTTTTTAACAGGATATTCTAAATTACTATAATTTACTGGAAGAGATATTCGACCGTGACGTAATCAAGCGGTCACACTTTTATTACCTAAATTTACTGGAAGGGATATTTGACCTTGGCGTAATCAAGCGGTCACACTTTTATTACCTAACCCACATCTGTACATACATATTTAAGTCAATCCACTGCCACTTTTCTTGATTAATTGGGTTCTCAATTATGGGTATTGACTAATTGATTTGTGCAGAGACTTTATCAATTGGATGCACGCAAATTTGTGATTGGAAATGTTGGACCTATTGGATGCATACCTTACCAAAAGACCATAAATCAACTGAATCCAGACCAGTGTGTGGATTTGCCAAATAAGCTAGCTCTTCAGTACAATGGGCGGTTGAAGGGCTTGCTTGCTGAACTGAGTGAGAACCTTCCAGGATCAACATTTGTTTATGCAAACGTGTATGATGTAGTGATGGATGTCATTACAAATTATGACAAATATGGTAAGCCTAAATAAACCTAACATGTTTAATGAGCTATATATTTTTAGTGACACTATAATCTAGAGCTGAACTCAGTGATTACTCATATAGATGATGAGTTCGATACCTAAAGTGATACAACAATCGTATGGATTCCGACAAGAAAATCAAAACTAAATTTCAAACCTATTATATTAGATTCAATGAGTTTTGGTTTCTGACCTTGTCACAATGCGAAACAATAGCCATTTTGAATAACTCCGTTAGAACTTCTGTAAATGTTCCAATTTTCTCTAATAGTATTGATATACATGCAGGATTTACAACAGCAAGTGTAGCATGCTGTGGAAATGGTGGCCAATACGCAGGTATAATTCCATGTGGTCCACAATCCAGTCTCTGCGAGGATCGGTCGATGCACGTTTTCTGGGATCCCTACCATCCAAGTGAAGCTGCCAACCTTATACTTGCCAAAAAATTGCTTGATGGAGACACAAGAATCATTTCTCCAATGAATCTCAGACAACTCAGAGACCATGGATTAGGGTAACTTAATGTAATGGTGGGATATGAATGTACTAACCTGTTCCTTCTTCTTGCTAAGAATGAATTTACTAAATCAGCTACTGCTGGGTTTGTTGGTGACATACCCCTGCATTTGTGGTAAACTCTGTGTCAGTTTAAGGTTGCCTTTGATGAGCCTTGAGTAGGCCTTCAGGCTATCTTAAATGAGTTAGTGATTTTTAGGCGTGCTACTATTGGCCTATATATACCAACAGATTGATTGATTGGTTGTTTGTTTTGGGTTGCTTGCTTACTCGATAAGTAATTCAACTTCATTATCAAAAGGATTGTGCCATATATAAGGGGGTTAAATCTATGTTAAGTTCTTTTTTATGACTTGGTGACAAGGACTTTTATAATATCTGTACGTTGATACCAAGGGAGAACCACAAATTGATCAAACTGTATTCTAAGTCAGTTTGCAATTCTCATGTAAATGTAAAGACCGAAAACAAGACAAATTAGCTTGAAAAATAAAGTATTTAAAGCAATTAAAAGTAAAGGCATGTTAGATTTTTAATCTACAGAATAATAACTTGCATGAAAGGTAAATGAATTAAAGATATACAATAAATACATGCATTCGAGCAAGACTACTAGTCAGTCGGGCAGCTTCTTGAGAGTACAGGATGTGTTGAGAAAGGAATTTCAATACTGGAAATCGATACTGCAAAGAAAGTAGCAGAGTTAAAAATATAAAGAGTGTTTGAACTACGAAAGGAATTTGTAAAAAGTAGGCTTACAGAGCTTTGAAGTCTTTTTGTATGTTGAGTTGAGTGTCATTTTCTTCTTCCTTTTGCTACCTTTTAAAGAACCGCATCTTTCTTCCAGAGTAAGCCTTTTCAGTTCATTCCCTCTAATCCAAGTGGCTGATTTGATTGCTGTTAGATGATGAATTTTCACTTGGATACTTGAGCTTTTGTCCCCTTGAAACTAAGAAATTGCCAATGGAAAGTACTTATTGAATGTGAAACTCGACTAAGTAATTTTCCTTCTGTGTGAAAGAGGGTTTTTGCCTCCCACAATTGCCATGTCATAAAGAACTTTTAAATTTTAGGTCATGCACTGTTTATTGCTGCACAACTATTAGGCTTCAGACATAATTCATATGTCGGGCCTTGGACGGTCCCAAGAGAGTCTATTTTTAGTCCGAACAGGGTTAATGATCCAATTGGAATTTTCTTTCATCGCATTCTAGTGATCCAGTTTCTGCCTTTCCTGAGGTAGCAATGAAAAGGTTTGAGTTTAGCTTTGATTCTACTTTCTCTTCTTAAGTTGAGCCAGCTCTATCCAAACAAGTTTGAAAGCTGGCTCTTTTTTAGCTCTATATTAACTATTCTCCCATCTCTACACCCTCCAGCAATCTAGTGCCAGTCTTAAGATTAATCTCCACCCTTCGCAGGGCTCCCTTTTATTAAGAATTTGTGCACAGGCGACTTGGTGGTTAGGCGAGCGGGTACAACCATGCATGCCTTTATTCTGTAAACTAGTGTAACAAATGCTAGCCCTTTTTCAAATAATGTTTATGCTTGATTTGGTTTGGGAGATTTGGGGACTTGGTTTTAGGATTTTTATTAAATTTTGGTTCGATAAACTTTAAATGTGTAAGTAGTTACGTTCGAATGGGAATAGAGAACAATGTATGAAAACCTTGAGTTCAAGAGAGATTTTCCAGTGTGATTGGTATAAGGGGTGGTACATCATGTGTCACTATACAAATGGTGGGATATGTATGCAAAGATTTCTCTTGGAGAAGGATCCTCGGACCTCAGCATAGCTCCCCAAGGGATTGGCACTTTGGATACGTAGTCGGGCTCTTGTTTGTTGATGTGCTACAAGAAGAGAACAAAGTTAGTTCTGAAAGGTGCCTTTGTGGGGCTTTAGGTGTAGGCCTTGAGGCTCGCAATCAAAACTAACTAAGTGCTAGGCGTGCCACTGCTATCTCAGTATAGTATATGTAGAACAAGTGTGTTTTAAGTTGATTACTTGCGCCCCAAGTTACTTCAAACTTCTTGTTATCAAGGAATTGTCATGGATGAGTTAAGTCTACATTAAGTTCTTTTTCTTGCCTTGTAAACAAGGATTTTTGGTTCATGATCTTGTATGTTCGAATGAAAGGAGTCCAGATCCCTTAAGTCATTTGTTTGGTCCTAGATTGCTTTTAATGAAAACATATCCATTAAACTAATCGGATCCAGATGCAAATGAGACTCTTAAAATAAGAAAACAGATGTAAATAACTTGAACACATACCAGAGAATGTGATCTATTAATTTAGAAGACAAACAAAAAGTTTCGGGCAAGACTTCACCTTGTCTAGTAAAGTTGAACTTCTTGCAGTCACTTCTCTTTGAAATTACAGTAGTTATATGCTGAAAAGGGATGGATGGTAAACAAGTTTACACTAGGGAATCGATACTACACCGCTAAGGGAAATAACAGAGCTTTGATACCTAGACAAGAGATAGCTTATCACTAAAAATGACTGAATCCGGGTTGATTTCAGCTTTTGGATGCAAATCAGGCTTGAGAGCAGAGTTTGTATGTTTGTTTGATTGGTTGAGTGTCCTTATCTCTGTGGCCTCTTCCTGCTCTTATGGACAAATTAGCCCGACTGCTGTAACTTTTGCTCTTGCCTGAAAGCACTTGGAGGGTAGTGAGTCATCAACTTTTTACTTGTAATGCCACTAGAAAGTGTTTTTTGGCTGGTAGTAATTTAGTCTCCATCACTTGTCACTTCAATTATAGACACGTGGCTTGTGTCCCTTGGCTGAGAAGGCCTAAACTTGGTTCTGGGCTTGATGCTAGGCTTCGAGCAAGTTCCCTTTTAATTGGCATCTTTGGGCTTTTCCTCATTCAATCCCAATGTTCAAATATTAACCCAAACAAGTATATATATACTTGTGATAATCTCTTCCTCCCATTGAGGAAGGAGTTACCATCAGTTACAACTTCAATGTAATTGTCTCATTCAAATGAGTTCAAATCTCATTAGGTTTCCTTTCAACACTTTAAGTCCGGAAAAAAATATTAATACATCAGTTAGGCTTCATTTAATATATAATTCACTTATCTTATAATTTTAAACTTGTTATATGTTTGACGAAACTCACATTAAGTTTCTTACAATAACTAACATCGATAGCCTTGTCTGGTGTTTGGTGTAGACAATTGGAGATGATCGCAACTTCTTAAGCAACTCACACCCACCCACTCCTGTCAACAAAACCACTCATCCTCTCTTGAGTGCACCGTTAAGCCAACCTTCCGGTCAATCGATGAATCCCCCTTATAACGCCCACGACTCATAAAACCCTGACAACCCACTCTTTGAAAACTTAGTGTTGATTGAGTTTTCAAGTCCAGTTTGACTTTCAATTGCAAATGTTGTATCAAGGTAGTTTGCGATTCGGATCCTAGTGACACTAGTCGAGTCTTTACCACAGCAGTTGAAAACAACGCATTCACAGGTGGCAGAATTAGAGTCGAAGCAACAAGAAGAATGTGTCGCTTCACACCCCAATTCTACCGCAAAGATAATTTTCACACTTTTCTTAGCTTCTCATACCTCTCTGTATTTTTAGCCATCAAATTAAATAAATCAAACAAAAACAACATACATGATTGAATAGGATTGTGTGAAAGGAGAATAACAACGAGTGTTTATCATTTCTCTTCTACCACATGAGTTTGCGAGGGAAATTCTAGCTCTTTGATTTGAAAGCCTTGTATGAAATGCAATTAAACTCCATTAAACAACAGTTGTGACCCATATCCATTCCAGTTGGAGAGGTATGATTTATCTAAGTATGCTAGAGGTTTAACAAATGTAGACAACTCAATTGTTTTCTTTAATCTCATTTCCATAATTTTGGTGGCATTACAAACACGCTCTTTATTTTGAGGGTTAATCATAGTTTATTACCCTTAAGTTTTTTGGTTTTTAACATTAGGTACATAAAGTTTTTTTTTTCATCCCAAAGTGGTACATGAAGTCAAAATTTTGAGACAGTTTCATATTTCCGTTAAGGTTGCTGTTAAATCAGCCGTTAACCGGTGACGTGGCGCCTATGTAGACACTAACTGAACGCCACGTGTCAATCTAGCTCCACTTCAACATTAAAACATTAAAACATTAAAACATTAAAAAAATTAAAATTAAAAAACTTTTTTTTATCACTTAAAAAAAAAAAGTTACTGTCGTTCGATCCACCCTACCCAATCCCCAATCCCCTTCTCCCTGCTCTCCTTTTCCCACCAATCATCGATCCAAGTCCTTTTATTTGTATCACATTCTACTATATATGTAATAGAGATAGAATCATACAACTCATCAATACAAGTAGTTCCTACCTCTGTTAGAGATTGGGGTTGATCCAAACCATCGGGCAAAAGCGCGATTTCATTGGCCAAACCATGGCATGCTAATTATGGGTAAAGGTTCTCATATTTTCTTTAGTCTTTCCATAGCTACTCTATATTACGTTTGTAGAAGCCATCAAGTCCTCTTCTGGTGGTTTATATACATATGTATATCCACAAGGCCGCATGACTTTTAGACTTTAAATTGGAGATCAGTTCGATTGCACATTTGCACATGTGATAAGAGTGAAGCTATACGACTGTTTATTCTAAATATTGCTTCTGATATTTGATAGAGCTTCTATAGTAGTGGACTTGAGCAGGTTGTTAACATATATTTTATTTCTCACTACTTTTATGCAGTATTAGATTATATGCCCTGGACAAACCAATGCTCTCGGAACTTTACAGATGCCTATTTTAACATATGAAACAATTTGACCTTTTGGGTATAAATGTTGAAAAGGCATATATGGTAATTGTCCTATGTATGAAATATCTATTTAAGGTCTCTATTTGTTTAACATTATCAGACCTGTTGCACATGTCTGAAGTTGGAACGAATATATATGTATAAAACCTGAAAGGGATGGAGTTGTTTCTTATTAAGGATACTATTACATATATATATATATATGTATTTATTTTCTATTGAACTTGTATCACTGGAATTCATATCATGCATTGCCATAGCAGAAAACATGATTCGGTGAACTACGAATTGCTTGATCCCTATTTAGGGTACGTAGGCAGTCTAACGAGAAAGTTAGATGCAGCCATAAACCATACGAAAAATTACTACGAAATTCGGACTTGAGTTGTGCTTTGTTCATTGCCCAGAGGCAAGGTAAGTTAGTTATACTGGTATTTGGTGACGTCACGTGTCGATCTTGGACGTATGTTGGGATTGTGGCGTGACGATGAATAAAGGATGATGAAATTAATTAGATTAATTAGGTTATATGATTAATTATAAAGTCTAAACTAATCATATAAGCAATGAGACTTTAGTTTTGGGCTTAAAAGAAATTCAGGTTTTTTCGAGCTCGTCGAACCCAAACCCATTGAACTTTTAATTCAAGCATGAGATGACTTAAATGAGAAAAGCCCAAGCCCAGCCCAACACTTATATAGGCGGCTGGTTGTTAGTGTAGAAGAGAGGAGGAGAACAAGCTAAAGGTTAGGCTTACTTCTCTCTCCTTATAAAATGGGAGTTACGGGAAAAAGTTTCATTAGGATTTTTGTGTGATCTTGCCTCAAAGGAAACAAAAACACTCTCTTTCCTCACACATAGGCCGGCCACCATAAAGAGAAAAGTGCTAGCCTTCTCTTATATCTTTGATTATTCCTTCATTCATCTCACTACACTAGTGGCTGTGGATCATTAACGGCCTTCAACTTTGGGAGCTCAAGGAGAATCAAGGAGTTTCAAGTTCTTCAAGGTGCATGAAGCAAGAATGAAGCAGTTCCAAGAGGAAAGATCTTGAAGGTGGTCACTTATTGGATTCAAAGCAAGGTCCAAAGTATAACACATAAATCACTCCTTTTTTAATTTGACTATTTGATGCATAACTATGAACCTATGCTTTTTGAAGGGGATTCGCATGACTATAACTTTGATAATATGCTTATGTTGCTTATGTATATGAATTTCGAATTGAATATGCATGCTAGTCTCTAGAAATCCCATAGAAATCTCCATATCTACCTTCACCAGCCACTCTAATTTAGCTATGCGACTTTAATCCGTACTCTCTCCAGCCTCACAGCTCTCAGTCGGTGCCCATTGACCTACCCGCCTGGCCTAAGAAAGAGCAACACCAACTGCAGTAGGAGCTTATGCTGGTGCAAGCATCTCTTCCAGACAGGCCCCGTGACCCCACTCACACACGCACTCAAAGCCCCAGCGCCAGCCCAATCCACCATCACTTGTCAAGATGCAGCCCAGCTCGGTGCCCTAGCGCACCAGGCCCACACGCCCAAAACCACTGGAACCCAACAATCCCCGTGGCCCATTCCTCTCTCGTGTAAAACACCTAGCCCACAGCAGTCTGTAGCTCGCAGCTCTAGCTACCTCAGCAACTCTAATCGAGCCGCGTCAATCTCCACTAGTAGGTAGCCCTTGTTGTTGTGTCATCCATACGGCCCCCAGCCCACTCATTCCAAGTTACCTCGTGGCAGCAGTATGAAGTAAAAGAAAATCAATTTTTTCTTACCTCTTAGTGGAACAACAATAAAGACGACGACAATAAACTCTTTACGGGGAAAGCAAAAAAGGAAACTAAGGGATGGGGCATAATTTATTTAAGGTAGAGTTAAATAAATTCTATAAGCAGTTGGATTCCACTTCCTAGAAGATTTTTACTACAAGTCAGAGCTCATAATCCAATGCAGTCAAGGAGCCCATTTTTGGCAAGCCTACTTAACTTGGGATTTCAACACCTCATGCACCTCTTATGCGCAACACAACAGGTATAGGGGTATTTGTGGAGCAATAAATAATCTAGAAAATCCTGGAGCTTAACATGGACTCTTACCCACAAGAGACGAGAATGCCCTCATTAATTAGCGAGGCCCACATATTTTCCACGCGCAGTTCAACTCTCGTGAAGACCTAAGTTGCTGACTACAACTTCTGCAGGCTGCAGGCTCCTCTGCTCATGGCAAGGAGAAAAGTCAAAGGATGTAAAGATGGGATTAATAACTAATTCCTATCTTTAAGCTTTCCTTATTGAAGACCAACTCAATCAAGCAAGGAATTACAATCAAATCCAATCAAGGATACTCCGAGATAATCCTAAGATATTATTAAGTAAATAACATCTTCTAGATAATTCTCTCCTTCATCCAACGGATAACACACCTTAGCCAACTGGATATCGTCACATGGCGCGAGATCCCTTATCCCATGGTTGGCTATATACTCTATAAATATCCTATTCTACGCCAAATTCTGGCAAGCTTTTACTAAGCAGTCAAGCCATAAAACTCTTTCTCTCTTTTCAGAGAATATCACTTAGGCATCGAAGATCTATTAGATAGAGAACCTGACTGAGACATTAGAGATCCATTGTCC
>JAOTRO020234682.1:0-16295 GCA_028566515.2 Pyracantha coccinea
GACTTTTTTTTATTGTCAATAACAGTTGTCTTAAATTTCAGCATTCAAATTCTTTTTGCGACTTATCACCAAAAGGCACAAAAATAAACACCTAAACACGTCTTCCCTGTTAACTGTTAAGCCTCTGTCCAATAAAATACAGCACATCAGCTACAAGAGCTCTTCCTTACCTGGTTTCTGGGACTAGACTGCACACCCTTTTTCTCAACTGCTATGTGCATAATTTGATAAAGAGTAAACTACGGTTTGACCTCTTAAACAATTATCCCAGTTAAAATTGACCATGTGAATTATTTTTTTGGTAAATTAACTTCTTGAACTATTTAAAATCAGCAAATTAACCCCTTGCCGTAGATTTCGTCCACTATTCTGTCAAATTCAAGGACAAATGAGTCATTTCGTTATCAATTCTTACTTGTCTGTTATAACTACCAATAAAATAATGACTCGTGAACACAAAATAATTCAAAAACTTATAGCATACATAAGAAACTTCAAGTTTGTGGGCAACACAATTTGGGTGTAGTCCTTCCTCTCATTAATATGAGATTCATTCTCAATATGCCCCCTCATGTGTGGCAATTTTGCAAGCCTAACACGTGAACAACACAACTTGGGTGACGTGGAGCGCTTGTGGTTATTGGGCTTCAGACGTAGAACAACCTACTCTGATACCATGAACAAAGCTAAGGTTCCACCATAAAAGGGAGTAACCCAACTTACTTATAATCACATACAAGATTCATCCTCTCATCATTGATTGATTCATTCTCAATTAAATAGAATATAAACATTTTCTCCAAATGCTGGGCTTGCTCGAGAATATACCTTGCTAACTCCATGGCGTTAAACCCATTGGAAAGCTCTAATGTTACCTCCTTTGGTTGAACAGTAAAATTCAGGTTTTGGAATTTCCAGCATTTCCTATTACATCCGCGTGTCTGAAAACACAAGAACCAAAACATTAGAAGAAAAAACATTCCAAAAATACCCGAAAAATAGTAATACCAATATAAGCTATAAAGCAAGTAAGTGCTAGTCCCCTGAACTATACCAGCCTACATTTGTTTTGGTGTGTGCGCACGTGCGTGTGAGAGAGAGAGAGAGAGAGAGAGAGAGAGAGCCAACTTCAACTTTTTTAACTTTAGGTTTCTGTGAGAGTAAGGAAGGGTAGACTCTGCAGTGTATATATTCAAATTAGAAATTCCTCTCAGAAGGGATACCAATGCTGGGACCACCGGCGGAACCAAGTATAAGGTTCCGCTGGATATACCATAGGAAAAGTTATAGTTCTTTTAAGCTTAAAAATACTAATCATTTGGGTTATTTCATGATTTTTAATTGTCGCAGCCCACCTATCAAATGAAAAGCCTAAATCTTAAAGCTATTTTTAGAGAAATAAGAGTTAATAAGTATTAAATAAACTCATCAATTTAACCAATACTAAATTTCATAGTAATAACTGAAAACTTCTATACTTTTTTTACTTTATTCATTTGAAATTTTAAAGGCTAGAAGTCTAGAATAAAAACTATAAAATTCTTACTTTAAAATGTTAATTTCAGGTTTATTACATAGTGAACAAAAAAAAAATTAAGCATTTGATTTTGTAAAAATAATTTGAATTTAGCTCGTCCACCGAATAATTCCTGATTCCACTATTGACGGGGACTCACTCAAGCTTGTTATGCGCAGGCCCAAGTAAGAAATGTTATCGACCGGCGCAGGCATGGAAGCTTCCTTGAACAGAGCCTGCAATACTATAAAGGCCGATTCTTTAAAAAAGTATGACCACCCTAAAACCCTATAAGATAATACAGCAACAAAGTTGAGCTAAAAACAATTTTCCAAGAAACATGCATAATCATCAAATTTGTTGCTAAATTCATTTGTCAAATACGTTGAGATGAGAGACATGAGGAAGATAAGCGGAACAATAGATAACAATGCAATCTATTCTTCGTCCCTCTCCTCCGCTCATCTACCCTCCACCCTGCACACGGGCATTACTCCCTATTCCCTATATCTTCATTCGATTTTAAAACAACTTCGTGCTTTAAGAATACCAAATTAGCTAATCCTGTTATCGGCATGTTATAATCCCATAGCCAAGATATGTTTCGTGTAATATCGATCCTTTAACAGATCCCAAAACAAAAGGCCAAGGGTTTTCTCTCCTCAATCGCCTGTTATGAGAGTTTCCGCCCCTAATGGCCGGCCAATAGGTCTCGGTTGAAACCAAAAAACCATTGTTAACCTAGTAAAAGATAATCGCAATATTATACAATAACATACATGGACTAGTAACGAAAAACCTTGGTACTTATTAAGCTTAACAAGCACAACACAGTAAGACTACAACCAAACTGCATCCATCAACATCCGGACTATGGTTTTGAAGTCGCAACGCATTATTTCTTTACATAAATATTAAACCTGCCTAATTCCCTCTTTTCATTTGCTTTGTATTCCTGAAAGACAACTCTGGCAGCAGATTTCCGCTTACTTTCATTTACCACATGAAAAAGAGTTGCATGCTTGGGTGAATGAAGTATGACCAATTCCTTCAAATTCTTAGCATCCTCGAGCATATACCTCACTAACTCCATTTCATTGTTCCCGCTAGAAAGCTCGATTGTTGCCTCCTTAAGCTGATCGATAAAAGCCAAGTTTTGAGATTTCCAGAATTCCCTATTAAATCCACATGCCTGGAAAGGAAACAAGCAAATAAATTAAAATTTACTATAGATTGTTACATCCCCAACCCGAGATGAGGCGTGACAAAGATATTGAGTAAATAACTTGACATTCCCTTTGAACTGCACCACCTACATATGATTATACCTAGTGCATAATAGGGTTATACATCGCTCTGGAAACAATAATTGAAGCTCTAAAGATTACATTACTTAGATCACAAAAACAATCTTAGAAGAGACCAAGATCAATATTTTTGTGATGGACCAATATCCTAAACCCTTGGAACAACTAATTTTAGTTACCATTGCTGGGACACATCACATAGTAAACTAGGGGAGAGAGAGAGAGTTGAACTTACTTTAGGTTTCTGGATGAGTAAGGGTGGGTCACTCTTTACATACAAAGTTTTCAAATTGGGCATTCCTCTCAGAAGAGAGACCATTGTTGGGACTACATCATCAACCAAGCTCTCAATATGCACACCCAGGTAAGATATATCATCAAACGGTGCAGGCATAGAACCTTCCCTCAACAGAGCCTGCAATATTATAAAGATGAGAGGCAGAGTCTTGAAATAGAACATGCAGAGCATCCAGAACACTATAAGTAAAAAAGACATAAACAAAGTTGAGCGGCTTGAGCCAAGGGCAACCCATTTCCAGAATTCATGCATTGATTTCAAAAATAAAACTTTCCGCACTAGTATAAATTTTCATTCCACTATGCCACACTTGGTTTTGGTTTCTTAAGTTTCAGAAACATAAACTAAACATCCCTACTATTTCAATGGTATAGAATCATAGTGAATATACATTCCTTGCAACATCCTTTCAAAGATCCAAAAATGACATAATCTACAAAAATTCATAGTGCAAACCATCATGTTTTAGCTAAAAAAGAATCTCTCTAAAGTTTTACCTTGGCTGTCTCTCCGCTTAGAATAAGGACTTTAACCCTGCGGATACTGCAAAGAAGCTCAAGTACATTGCCAAAGTCATTGTTATCCGCCTCATGGTTCAGAAAAATTTCAGCCATTTCTAAGCACATAAAATTCCCAAGATTTTGGTTATTCAACAAACTCCCAGTCCATTTCAAATACTTAAGATTTGGAGCAAAAACTTTGAAGGATCTGCTGCTAGGCGAATCAAATCTCCAGTTGATACGCATAGCTTCAAGTTTCTCACATGAGATACTAAGATGACAGAGGTCACTGTGAGAGGAAAACACAAAACTAAATGATTCCAAGGACGAGCTTTCAATGTTGATATTTTCTACTCGGACATGTTCAAGGTGTAATTCCTTAATCGATTTGCAAGAACACGAGATCCATTTGCAAAACCCCTCATCTATTGAAACATTTGTCAACTTTAAGTATTGGAGATTGGTGGAGTGAACCGAGGAGGGCACTGTAAGAATTTTATTGCAGTGCACCGATAGACACCTCAAAGATCCACAAAGAAAGATGCAAGATGGTAACTCTAGTTCAGTCGTCTCAGGTATCCCCAACTCAAGATCAAGTACTTCAACATTGCACCTTACTGCCATATGAATCCATGTGACCACTCGATAAAGCTCGTTATAGAGACTTGCACCTTTTCCATAAGCGAGACTCCAACGAATACGAAACCGTTGTATTTTACTGTCCCTACGAAGAACCAAGAACCTATCCAAAGAATTCAACAGCTTAAATTGCTTACTGTAAGATGATTTATTCCAGTTGTTAAATTCATCAAAGTTCAAAGAGGGTGTTGACAGATGAAGTTCTCTACATCTTTTGGATACAGTGCCAAACCGAATGAGATCCAATATAGAGAGTAATGAAAGAATTCGATGTGCAACTTCATCTGGCATACTACTAAACCTATCGTTCGTGCGCTCAGGACAAGCTCCTTGAGCCTCTGAACTTGTAGTTGCCAATAACTTACTCTTATGTTCCATGATACTTGTTTTCCTTTCGCTTTTCTATTAACAACTTAGACCTGCAAGGATTAAGAACACAAGAACAAACTACGTAAATATACGACATCAACAGTACAAAACTAAGACCATTTTATTTTAAGAACGATAGCGTTAGTGGGTTAAATAGTTAGTTGTTAGGGGAGAGGATAAGTGGGAATCAAACTCGCACCAAGGTGCATAGGCATCATTTCTTTTCACCACTCCGTCTGCTAATTTAAACTCTACATTTATTTCTAACATGAACATAATTTTATCAATTTTCAAATTACATATTTGAGTGGTAAATATGAGACCCGCTACGACAACTAAACTGCAATACATTAGGAAACGACCTATATACCATCTGTTACATTCAATATCAAAGAGTTAAACTTTACATATATAAATTTATATATACATATATTTTATGAAAATATGAATTATCTGCAACTAACCCTCATGGGTTTGCTGTAGGTTAACGAACCCAGAAAATTCTCAGCAAAAGATTGCATCTTTTCCCCATTCGAATTCAAAATCTCCCAATATTAACAATTACCAACAAAAATTTGTAAAAAAAACAATAGACAATAAAAGAATAAAAAACCTGATCGCAGTACTTAACAGCTTCGGATGAGTAAAGCTGAAGAATTTCGAAAGGGAAAACGGAGAAATGGAATAAAAAAATGGCATGCAATTTTGGGGGTTGAAGGATCGGAAATCAATTCGTACCTACACATCCGATGGCGTCCAGACGGCGAAGGGTGGTGTCCAGTCGGCGGAGAATGGCGTCTCTCTCAGCGGCCCGCCACTCGATCTGATTTTGGTGTTTTGCTCAAAAGTAAAAGAAAAGGTAAAACCTTAAAATGTTCGCGTATTGTTGAATACACTTACCTTTTCAATAAAATTAGAATTTGATAGAATTTATTAATAGGCCTTAAAATTAGAATTTTAAAATAAAATTTTAAAGGACTTGAAAATTATAGTCAAAATAGAATTTTAAATGATTTTATATAATTTTCAATTCAACCGTAGTCAATTAAAATTTTAAAAGAATATACACATGTTTTAGGTGTAACGAGGACAACAAATGAAATACCCCAATCCGAAATTTTAAGGTAATTTCTCTTTTTCCCTAAAGGTTTGTAAATTTTTCAATTTTGACCTCTTATCCTAACGAAATCCTAACCGTTCATCTAGATTTTTCTTTCTCTCCTAAACTGCCAAGTGGCAGTACCCTAACTCTCTCCCTTTCCTTTTCCCGAAAACCCTCAAACACTCTCTCTCTTTTTCACTCTCAGTTCTCTCTCTCTCTTCTCCCCGTCTCTCTCTCACTCTCGCAGCTCTCTTCCTATCTCTCATCGAGCCCACGCACACACCCATACTCCGAGCTTCCGTCGCACGAAGCTACACTCACCATCTGCACCTTGTCATCTCCTTCTCCTCTCGTCCTTGGGAACGCGACAGCACGGGAGTAAGAAGCTCCGACGAACTCTTCCTCCATTTTCACAAAGAATGAGCTGAATTTGAGACAGAGTAGGTGGATGGAACTTCTCAGTGATTACGACTGCTCAATCGAGTACCACCCTGGGCATTCTAATGCGGTGGCAGATGCTCTTAGTCAGAAGAATCATGAGCAACTTGGTTCATTTTGAGCTAATCATGTTCCACTGTTATTTTCTCTCCGAGAAACTGGTGTTCGTTTAGAGCCGGATGGACGTGGAGCTTGGCTAGCGCATTTCCATGTCAGACCTACTTTTGTGGATATGGTCATAGAAGCTCAAGAACTTGATCCGGAGTGTACCTACTTAAAGGAGCAGGTATCAAATGGAGAAGGTGAAGATCACTTCATTCGCAGAGATGGAGCTTTGTTGAAAGGAAATCAGTTGGTCGTACAGAAAAATAATGAAGCAGTTAAGAGGGCAATTCTCGACAAAGTGCACACCTCAGCTTATGCTATGCATCCAGGAAGTAGCAAGTTGTACCGCACTATCTATCCATTCTACTACTGGGAAGGAATAAAGCGGGATGTAGCAGAGTATGTGAGCATGTGTCTTATTTGTCAACAGGTTAAGGCAGAGAGACAAAGACCTGGCGGATTGATGCAGAATCTTCCGATACCAGTGTGGAAGTGGGACGACATCACCATGGACTTTGTGTATGGTTTACCAAGGACATCGTCGAGGTACGATGGTGTTTGGGTGATTGTAGATCAACTCACAAAAACCGCACACTTCTTGCCGGTTCGACAGACTTACTCGTTGGAGAAGCTGGCGAAGTTATTCATTGACAATATTGTCCGTCTTCACGGGGTACCCATCTCCATTGTTTCGGACAGAGATCCTAGATTTACTTCTAGGTTTTGGAAGGCTTTTAATGCTGCTATGGGTACTCAGTTGTTGTTCAACACTGCTTATCATCCTCAGACGGATGGTCAGTTCGAGCGGACCATTCAGACCTTAGAGGATATGTTGAGAGTATCAGTGATGCAATGGAAAGGAAGTTGGGACGCCTATTTACCGTTGGCTGAGTTCGCTTACAACAACAGTTACCACTTTAGCATTGGTATGACGCCTTTTGAAGCACTGTATGGAAAGGCGTGCCGAACTCCACTATGTTGGACAGAGGCAGGAGAACAGACATTGGTGCACAGATGCCAGTTGAGAAAAAAATTGAAAACTTCATGCGTTGCTAGTGAGGGTCTGCCTGCTGCCCAGATTCTCGTGATTG
Source organism: Pyracantha coccinea (assembly GCA_028566515.2). Lineage (NCBI taxonomy): Eukaryota > Viridiplantae > Streptophyta > Magnoliopsida > Rosales > Rosaceae > Pyracantha > Pyracantha coccinea. Next base: position 7,366 of record JAOTRO020234682.1, read on the forward strand.
ACTTAACTTCTTCCAAAGGGAAGAAAGATGAGGTTGCTAGAACCGAACATGTGATGCTTTCCATGTCAAAGATGGCTAGTACACTGATAGGATTTCTTAGCGTAGAGGTTTCGTTGCGCCCCTTGTGTGAAGTCTATACCAAGACATCCGTTGGGAGCTAAGTTTAGTTCACCTTCAGAGAGTTTTGCTACTATGAAAAGCAGTAAGGTGCACTCTGCTGCTAAAATGGCATATGGGCCTATTCCTCTTGCTGCTAAGACTGGTTCGCCTGTTGATCATGCCTGTTTCTAGAGAATTTGCTGAGATATGTGCGCTTTTGAAGCCTGATTTGCTTGAAGACATGGATGCATATGCCAAACTTGTTGATGGCATTAGAGAGGTTGTTTGCCTAAGTTCATTTGCGAAGCATACGACCCAATATATGAGGACTGATCTGCTCGATATGATGCATAAAACAACGATTTTGGTAGCCGAGTCTATGCTCATTGACCAAGAGTATACCAAGGCTGCTAAAGAGATGGCAAAGGCTATGACAACTGAGGCTTATTCTTTTGCCGTGAAGATAAAAAAGTTGGATTCTAAGCTCGTTGCTTTGAAAGGGTTCGATATACATGTTAAAGAACGCTTCAAAATATGAAGAAGAGCAGCTGAAGATCAACAAAAGTTTGAAGAATGAAGTGGATGAGCTGCAGCGTGTCCGTGTTGGTCTGCTCAAGGAGAACGGGCAGCTGAAGAGTGAGAAAGTTGGGGTTGAGGCTTCGCTTGTTCAGTGTCAAGCTGATTCTACAAGTTGGGCTATGTAGATTATCTCTTTGGTAGGCTGTCTGACCTCGAGTTTGCTAGAAAAGACTTTGAGACATTTTCTATTTCTCCAGAAGACTTGCTTGCCTTTACTTTTGAGGCTTTCATTGGTGAAGTAGTCGGAGAAATTGGTGCCCAGGTTGGGGCAGCCGAGTGTGAAGCATTGGATGAGGCTGCTACTAAGAGTATGGCGGTTGTTGAAGGTGTGGCGACTGAGTAGTCGTGGGATGTCCAAGCCGCTAAAGAGTAGTCTTCTAGGTAGCCTTTAGGATTTTCTTCATTTTTCTTTGTTGCTCTTTCTTTTGCTTAAACTCCATCAGCCTTTGCTCTTACCAATTTTGCTAGAAAATTTAATAAACTTGTTTCCTTTGCTTTTCTTCATCTTCACTTCTTTTGTTTATGCCTAATCTTTGACCCTTAGACCAGTGACATGCGTGCTGCTTTTTTATAAGTAGACAGGCCCGTGTAGCCTATATAACTACAAATTTTAGTGTAAGTCCAAAAGATTCGCTAATCTTTCGTATCAAAAGTATGTTGTTGTATAAAATTTCATGGGCAAAGGTCCAAAAGAACACTTTGCACTTTTTGTAACCAATTCCATAGGTTGCGTAGCAAGTATTACAACACTTTAGGAATAGTGTAGATCTGAGTGATCATTTCGCGCTTGGCAGAGAGGAAGCTTGTCAACTGTGTAGCATGTCAACAACAGATAGAGCTTGTCGGCTTCGTATATGCAGCGAATATCTTGCACATGAGGGCGTCGTTCTTCCGATAAAAGATCATTGCGTTGCGGTGGTGCTTTAGGTGCCTTTCTGGTTCTTTATCTCCATTGAAATAGGTAAAGTATGGTATGTTAAACTTGCATGGAGATTTTGCCTGCTCGATTTATCTGTGAAATGTGACCTGCTTATGTTGGTCATGTCTCGCTAGAGCGCCTCGTCAGTGACTTCGTTGAGCTGGAAGTCGCCCGGTCGTTTGGTCAGGAGGCTTTTTACTTCTTCCTGAATTTGCCTTTGTTGGAGTAGTATAGCTTCCGGCTACCCCAAGTTGTGACCTACTCGTCTAGGCTGCTATTATATATACTCGGTTCTTCTATGTCGCGGCTGCGGTGCATGTGGTACATTCTTGGTAAGCGAAAGGGTTACTTGCTGGCTATTGGTTGAACTTGAGCCGGATTAAGTGATTGCTTCTCTCTGTCCGTCGTGTTGCCTACTTCGATATGAGGTGGATGATACTTCTTGTGGGCTTAGTCGCGAATGAACACTTTGCCTAGAAGGTTGTCCATGTTGATTATTTGAGTGCGACTCTAACCGTGAATGTATGCTCGTCCATGGGTCTAATCAGTAGTGCACGCTCATCCACACGCTAAGACGAGAGTATACGCTATCTTGAGAGCCTATGTGAGAGTGTACCTGCCAGAATAATTGGTTTGTGGCTGATTGAAGGGCTACTTGTCGGGACGCTTCTAGAGAGGTTTGTCGTCTGCCTTTGTCTAGCTCTAGGACACCTCGTCTGGGGCATGTTGCATCTCGGTGTGCTGCAATAGTTGATTCACCAGGGTCGTCTGTTACACAAGGGCCTTGTCAACTTTATAACTGGTCGAAACAAATGTTGTTCGTCATTTGAGGTGGAACAGCTTGGACAATATGTGTCTCCTTGAGTGGTGGAAGTGCAATGGACTTTGGGTGCGAGATTAGAATTGGGATGGATCAAATCCGTGAAAAAATGGGGTAAAAATACTCCCGGTTCAATCGTCAATCTAGAAATATGAAGCAGGGACAGTTGAATCGATTTTGGACCAATTTGGATTACTAGGTGGGCCACGGTAGTGGGTTGGACCGCAAATGCAGGTTGAAGTGAGGGCATAGATCGAATCACGGGCTCAAGGTGGGCTGCTGGGCCTTTTTGCCTCTCGACGTGGCTTGGGTTTGTGAGGCGTCCTGGGATTGCGAGTCTTGGCCTGGCTGCGCAGCTGCCTTGTGGTTTGCTGCTCTGCAACTGCTTACTGGGCTACAACTACCATTGATTCATGGCTTAGCTACCGTGGAGCTGTCCCATTCCCCATTGCCACGATTGTTGCTGTGGCTGCCGTAGGGCTACATCGTAATCTCCGTCACTTGGTCCAAATCCTTGAACGTAGGAAGTTCCGTTCATTGTGGTTTCTAAATTTCCTACCATTGTAATTTTCTCCTACGTTTATTCAAAGAATTAAAAAAATTCTAGGAATAAGAACATACGAAAAATTTACGATGAACGAGAAATGAGAAACTTTGAATGTGAAAGTCCTTTTCGTGCGTGTGAATCAAACTCACAATGAAAACACGAATTTGTAGATGCAAATTTTCACTGTATCTTCCTTTGACAAAAATGCAACTACACATAACACCTTCAATTAAGGCCAAAAGCCTCACCCATCCACGATGAATTAAGGGGGGAGAGGGATGGGGGAGCTTTGACAGAAGAATATCCGATGCCGAAGTTAGAATTCTGAAAAGAATGTATTTAGGAGTTTGTGGGTAGCAAATGACTTAACATTTTAATGGAATAAGTGGGGTATTTATAGGAAGGTGGCCGGCCCTTAGGGAGAGAGGAGTGGCTGGCTCTTTATGGTGGTGATGTGAGAATAATTGCAAGATATTATGTGAAATAACATGCAAAATAGGAAGTTTTCGGAGTTACCTGAATAAAATCAATAAGGGATTAATGAGGAGTGATGAGAGGAATTTGAATAAATTCCATATTGATCACCTTTGACTCTTCCTTGATTGAGCCGTTATTGCCCGTTGCATATGTGTGGGAATCCCGGTATGCCTCAAGGGTAATCTCTTTTTTAAACCCAAAAATCTACTTATCACTTCCATTATTGTTTGGATTATTTTTTGCTCCACAACATCGATTAATTCTGTGTTTGCATTGAAAATTTCTGCTTTATGGTTGGACTGAACTTGGAAAGAAAAATAATTGAGATATAAGGAGTTGAGATGTCATCAGAAAAAGCTTGATTTTCCTAGCCTAAGTCGGTGGACTTGGCTTTGCCATATTTGTTGCTATACTTTGCTAGAATTATCTAGCATATTCAAGCATGCACCGGCCACATCCAATATTGCTTGCTAGAATCTTCTAGAGAAATCTCATGCATGTTTGAACAAGAACAATCTAGTTCCTTTGTATTGACTGATCTTAATGGGCTAGTATTGATCTTTAACACTTCCTCTCAACACTAGCTCATTCTTTTCTCTACGCTGAGTTGATACTTATCTTGAACATCCCTTTGCATGAAGTGGGTTTCACATCTCTTGGCTTTGCCATTAGATCCTAATTTTGATATTGCTCCAGCGTAGTGATCTCTTATCCTAGCTTTACGCCACTCGGAATCATGTGATGCTTCGTTAAGCATCTTGGCTTCAACTGCTTCTTCTACTATGGCTGTGTTGGCGTATTTGGGATTTGGCTTTGGTACTCTTATTGACCTCCTTGGTTATGATTGTGGAGTTGATACTTCCACTTCACTATGTTTATCTTTTTCTGGTTGTTGGCACACGCTAGTTTACCAATGACTCTTAGGTACTTCTTGCTCTCCCATTTTCTCCTACAACGTATCTTCAATCTTTCTCAAGTCATGCAACACCTCATTTTCTGAGCACCAGCAAGAAGATGTTTTAGCGTCCTATTCTTCCTCTATGGACATATATGCTACGATGTCCCAATCATCTTCATTTTTCTTCTTTGAGCTGGAAGTGGCAACAATACTCTCTGTACGCCTTTTGAACCAGCAATACTTCACCTTTTGACCCTTATTTCCACAATTATAACACATGCCCTCAAACCATTTATTACTTTGGGACTGACCACAGTTGCCATGATACGTTGGAGCTCCCTCTAATAGAGAATCCCCATGCCTCCGATGACCTGTCAACTTGTCACCATTTCTTTTAGACCCTTTACCAGTATGCTGTTTGAAGTTGCCTTTACTTTTGTTGGTGTAGAGTGCTTCCTCTTCACCTTTTTACGAGACCCCTCCCATTTGCTTTTCCAAAGCTTCTTGTATAACGACAACGAAGACTCGGTATTCGGGTCTCAACCCATGGATAATTATTCTTTTTATCCTGGATTCTACAATGGCAGTAGTAGGATTTAATTCAGAAATTTCACAACAAATTAGACTTTACCTTATGGAAATATTTTGCAATCGTCATGTCACGTTAGGCCATCTATAACAACTTTTTCTCGAGAAGCTGCAGTCATGTATCATTCATCTTTGAAAAAAAAGTGGTGAATGTGTCCCATGCTTCTTCGGTGTTTTGGCCTTCTGTATATGCTCCAACATGTCATCTTCAACTGTGGTTTTTAGGGCGAACATGGCCTTCCCTACCTTGATCTTCCACTTCCTCAAAGTGCCACTGGTGTCTTCTTTAGGCTGTGTAACTTCATTACCGCCTATGATCTCCCAAAGATCTGGGCCTTGTAGGTACAACTCCATGCATATCGCCCATATATTGTAATTTTTATTGTTCAATTTCTTGATTCCTCCAACCCATCATGTCAGCAGAACTTCTATACGCCAAACAAGATTAGCCAACAATACTAAATTTCTCACGATTCTCTAAACTTCACTAAAGCCGGTGCCTGATCATACCATTTTGATACCAATTGTTGAGAAAAATTGGAGTACAAAACTCTATCACAAGTGTTGGAGAGACAAAACAAGTAAACAAATTACTTATATTATACTCACAAAGTATTACAACACATAAACTCTTAAAGACACACTTTAAAAGTTATGACACTATCTTTTTAGAGACATATTCTAGACCACTCGTACTCCTCACAAGACTACTCAATTACAAGCTTCTCACTTGGTTCTTACTTCTTTCTTGGGTGCTACATAGCACCACACTTTATATTTATACAAAAGCACAGCTGACTTACTAAGTCGGTTGAATTGGGTTCTTTTCATCCTAGCCACAATTTTATTTTTTCTAGATTGTCTAGCATATTCAAGCATGCACCAGCCACCTCCAATATTGCTTGCTAGAATCTTCTCGAGAAATTCTATACATGTCTGAATTAGAACAATCTAGTTATTTTGTACCTACTGATCTTAATGGGCTGGTGTTGATCTTTAACATCTTTGATGGGAGATTCGGCATTGGAACTTTGAATTTGAGCACTTGAATCGCTTGTTGTATTGAAGGTTTGGATTTAAAATCCGAGTGAGCACACCATAGCCCAACAATCATTAAGCGCTCCATTTGTTCCTCATCAAAATGTCCATAGAGTTTTGGATCGGCTGCTTAAGTAACTATCACTTCTCCATAAATCTCCCACACCTACTCCACTATTTCAATTTGACTGCTTTCTAAATTAGATCGATGGGTTTTCTCCCGCAAGCTATTTCCAAAGCAACAACTCCAAGGCTGTAGACATCTGATTCCTTGCTAGCCTTTCCTGTGGTAATATATTCCAGAGCCATGTAGCCCCTGGTTCCTACAACAATTGTGGTCTGTGACTGTTTACCATGCCCCTGTGCAATACACATTGCTCTCATTGTTCATGTAAATAAAATAACCCACATGCCAAACCTTGAGCTATCGTGTATCTTGCCGGCAAAGTTAACAAGCTTGTTTCTTTAAAAAGATGGGAATCTAAGCTACCATTGGACATGAACTCATAGACAAGTAGTAGTTTGCTCTTTTCATGGCACCAACGAATGAGTTGCACCAAATTCCTATGCCTAAGTCAACTGATGATCCTTACTTTTGAATCTCTGATGCATACTCCTTCCGCCTTTATTTAGATCCGCTGGATATGCTCTTAACATCAACACAGGAGTTTTAAGACATTTATGAAGCCCTTATAAACCCCCTCCAAATCCTCCCTTTCCCAGCTTATCTCCCTCTTCAAAATTACTTGTTGCTTGAGCCAACTCGCGGTAAGAGAACTTCCTCGGGTTGGTCCCCTTTTCAATTTCCTCATCGATCAAGTTATTGACAAAAGGATTCTGATCATGTTCTTCAATCGTTTTCCTTTTCTTACACAAAATGAACCAAACCAAACCCAACCCACCAACCAAGATTAGAGACCCGCCAATACCCAAACCAATCAAGAGTCCAATATTGGTTTTTCCTGACTTCGGTTTAACACGGGGGTCAGCTGGTGGAGTTACTGGCATACTTTCCGTCTTCGGTTTAACACGGGGGTCTGCTGGCGGAGCTACTGGCATATTTTCCGTCGCATTTGGAGCAACCAAAGCAGTTCAAGTAAAATTCCACAAGACGATCTTATGAACAGCAAATTCATTACCTGTTGCAGCAGAGAAACCAACAATAACCCAATCCAGCAAGTATTCTTTTAGATCAACCATGTAAGAAAGAGAACCCATTACCTCCACTTCGGTACCATTTGTATTATTTTGAAAGCTAGTGAAGGAAACGCTAAGATTTTTTGAGCTAAAGTTGTAACTTATCCAAGCACTGTTTTGTTTTCCTTCCTCAATGCCACCTATTGAGAGTTATTAACCCTCCCTAGTCAGATTATGTAATTCGGAAATCATGGCTTTTTGTTTGTCAACTTTAGTTGCCTAGTTGCAGCATGGTTGCTGTTTTTTCCTTGAAAGAAAAGTGTAAATCACTCATTACTTGTGGTTGGTTTCCTCCAATTAAGGAGTATGGCCGGTCACTAGTATTTGGTGTAATTTCCTTCAATTAAGGAGTATGGCCGGTCTCTAGGGTTTAGTCCAAGGATAGTTGATTGTAACTAGTCCTTCTCATATATGTGTATCCTTGTACATTCAATACATGAAATATACAAGAAACTTAAACCAAATTGCAACACCACCTTTCCAAGGAATGGCGATATTAGACTTGAGAAAGTTAATGTCGGTACCTATGTGATCGCCACAGCCACAAATGGATATTGAGCCCTCGAGATGTCTCCTGGGAGGTCTTCGACTGGAAGGCCAAGCTTGGCACCACTTCCTGCTGCACTGTTGAGTAAGGATCCATTTGGCGCTACAAAAAACACCATCCCATCGGCACTCCCTGAATCAATTATGCATGTGAAATTTGTGGTAAAGTCTGTAAGTTTTCCGGTGGCATTTTCCTTCAGGAGGAAGGGCTTGCGGTGGGTTGCTCGACTGACGTTCCTAGTTTCTCTGAGGCTTCTGGTGCGTCTGATTAGTTGGGTACCAATATATGCTTCTGCCTCAAGGGATATGTTGGTCGTGCCATCAGGAAAGCTTGGGAAGTTGAAGGTTAAAGTAGTTCCCATTTTTTTTAAATTTTGTTTTTAATTTGGTTGTTTCATCATTTTTTTTCAATGTGGGTCTTGAATCTTGATCAATTTTGTTTGATTAATTTCGGTATGGATTAAGCTTTAATTAAAAAGATGAAAGATCAACAATTGAACGTTCATGAGCCGACCAACCTCTTTGAATGCAAAAGATACAGTTCAGTTCTTCATTCATCAAATTTGCTACTCTTTTATTGTGCATGTTGACATTTCTTTGTGTGAAAACTTACAATTGAAAACACAGTTGCTACTATTAATGTTAGATTCGACCTTGCGGTCTTTACAGAAATTGGAAATGGGAATTGATTTGAAGTGCACCGTCTGCATTACTTTGGTATATTGGATAATGAATGCGATTTTACATTGAAATATATGTTTATCCTAGGGTTATTGTGCACTTTGAAATGTTGTTGACGGTGTCACAAATTTTGTTGTAGAAGATGGGGTGATTGTGAGGCTATAGGGCATTCCTGAAGACTCAGTTTGACCTATTTCAGAAGTAATAGTGTCACTGTCACTGACCAATGTTGAGAATAATGTTGGAGGAGCAATATAGGTCGCCACCGGTATCTTTGATGGGAGAATGGGCAATGGCACTTCGAAGTTAAGCACTTGAATCGCTTGTTGAATTGAAGGTCTGAATATATATTGTGGGTGAGCACACCATAGCCCAACAATCATCAAGCACTCCATTTGTTTCTCATCAAAATGACCATAGAGTTTTGGATCGACTGCTTGAATAACATTCCCTTCTTCATAAAGCCCCCAAACCCACTTCACCAGTTCGATTTGGCTACTTTCTAATTTGAAATCGATGGGTTTTCTCCCACAAGCTATTT
>JAOTRO020234780.1:0-16293 GCA_028566515.2 Pyracantha coccinea
TTTCTTCCACATTTGTCAACCCGCTCTGAAACGACACGAAAATAACAAGTATTGGATAACTAATTGGATTGTTATTAGGTCACACGTTAAAAATAGAACAAGTTTACCCACGGATAACCCATTTCAATCCACTAAGAAAAAAGTTAGTTTGATACTTTTAAACTGCTAAAATAATATGCAAACGTTCGTAATTGCATCCTCTACACTTTGATGATGAGTACATCTCGTTTGGATTTTTAATACCCTACATAGGAGAGTTCAAAATAAATAAAAAATCACAATAATTAGTGTAAATGTGTGAAAAATGCGAAAAGAATATATAAACGCTTGTGGTTACATATTCTATGCTTAAACGATGGTTACACCGTCATTTAGATTTTTAACACCCTCCAAACCCTCATGAATAGTGTTTTTTAAATGCAAAATAAATAAAAATGGATAATTAATATAAAAATGTAATATATATACACACACACACACAACCTCTCGTAAGCAATTTCTGCTATTTTTCTGCACTTCCAAACAAGTTTTTTTTTAATACATCGTTATTTTTATACTGAAGGGAGGGAGAGTTCGCTAAGCCACACAATAGACAACCTAATTTGGCATCGAATTCGTCATCTATGAGATTCAAACCTAAGATCTCTCATTTTCAAATTAAAAATAATATCATCAAATCGTAGTACTGAGTGACCATTTCCAAACAAGTTGAATAACCCAAAAAACACTTCCAAAGAAGCTGACAAGACGGTTTTGCATATTAAGCCCGCATATAGTGTTTGCAAAAGAAAAGAGACTTGGCCCGTTACGCTACATCCACTCGGACCCACCCAGACTGTATTTTGATTCTGCTGGCCCATTAATTCTTCCCTCCCTCCACTACCCACCTCCTTCTTCCCTCAAACGGAACTCCGTTTCGAAAAGCAGTGAAGGAGAGTGGCTTCATGCAAGGGCTTTCTCCGACCACCCGTTCCGGCAGTTCTGAACCGGAAGACTTGACTAAAACCGGTAATTTTTACCCTTCTTTGGATTTTTACCACCTCCGTGTTGAATTCACCAGTTTTACTGCCCAATTTGCCTTGTGTTTTAGATAAGAGAAGTAAAGGAAGCAGACGATATGTTCCGCAGAAGAATTCCGTGGCGTATGCATTGTTAATCGCACTTTACCGGTAATCTGGACTTGTATTTAACTATTTTTATTTTTTTTGGATTTGTTTTTTCATATTTTTGGAAGTAGGAGTTAGTAATGATTAGTTTTTATCAGGGGACTTGAAAATGGGAATGAATTTATGCGTAAACAGGAGCTTATCGATGCAGCTGAAGCGAGTGGACTTTCTCGTGTGCCTATTATGTATGTTAATTTGGCAGTTAAATTCTTTTTTGTTTGTAATTTGTGTTTAATTTTGGGATGTTTGTGATGTTTTGAGACATGGGTTGCGTGTTATTAGGCCAGAGATGGGAAGGGGAAGACCGGGAGGTCCAGGACGCTTTGCGGGTTCTGGAAGGGAATGGTATAGTGGATGGTCCTGCATGAAGACATTGGTAACCAAGGGGCTAGTTACAAAATCAAGTTGCCCAGCTAAGTATGGCTTTTGTTTCTGCATTTGCTTCTCGTGTTTTTGTGCTACCGAGGATTCATATATATATATATATATTATGTATTGTTTTTCTGCCTCTGAACTTGTTAATTTGAATGGTAAAATGAGCCACACTGGTTTTGTGAAAACTGAAAATGAACTATTTATAAAACAATCATCATTTGCAATACAGTACGAAAGATCTACTTTGATGTGGAATTCATAGAACCTTTGTTCTTTATAGAAGAATGCCTTGTGAACAGGAACATGGGTAAATGTTTGCATTCTAGGTAAATGACATTTAAGCTGATTGTAATTTTAAGCAAAATATATGATTACCAGCTGCGAACCTTGTTTTTTATGGTTAGTTTCGACATGAGCTAGTACTTGCCTGAAGCAAATGCTGAAAAATTGTATGCATTCTGGCAATCAATTCTTATAAATTTACAAGTTGTCTAGTTGCACTTGGATTGCGTTTGTAACAGCAGATGTGTAATGCATGTTCCAAATGTAGGTACATGCTTACTGAAGAAGGTCAAGAAGCTGCACGTGAATGTCTAACCGGGTCTGGTATGGCAGGTCCTGTCAGAAAAACTGCTAATGCCAAAGTGCTTTCTGTTCTGGATGTGGACACTACTTCACATCAGGAGCTTGATCATTCTGACTCAGGGGAAGAGGTCACATTATTATCAACTAATGTGAGTAGGAAGAAGAATTTGCTTGATATTCCAGAGGAATACATCGGGAAGGTATATGTCTAACTACCTTCTAAATATTTACTTGAACAGTTGCTCTTTTTGACGTATCATGTTAGATTGGAAGTGTCAGAATAGCGACTATACAGAGTTTTACAACAACCATAATTTAGGAGTCACAGGTTAAATTCTGGTTATATATTTGCAAGAGTGTAGTGGATTCTTATATCAACTTTTTTTTCTTGGATTTGAAATTCACCTTTTTCCAGTATTGTTGAGCACAGCTGATATACTGTTAATATGTTGCTAATTGACTTCTTGGGTTTTTAGAGTTATCCTGTGCCAAAGTCTACTTTGGATGGTTTCGAAGCAAGTCGGAATGTTTTCTCATTGCCACCTCTAAGCTCTGGGGAGATATTTGAAGATGCATATGAAGTAATCTTGGTTTTGGATGATCGAGAGCAATTTGCCACTAGGGGGTCAGTAACTTATTATTTTTTTTCTTCTGCTGTTTCTTTTTATGATGAAGCTAGTCAATGGTAGTTTTTGTTCTTTCTTGACATGGACAGAGTTTTGGGGTTAAAAATAGTCAGCAACATGAATGGTCCTTGCATACATGCTCTCTGTAGATCTCATCACTAGTCACTATCCATATTTCTGGTGTAGGGTTGACAATAATGCAGGAGCTAGTTTTCCATCTCCATCCCCACCTTCACCGCTATTACTTATCCCCATCCTTGCCCCCCTCCTTGTCACAGAGGGTGCGTTGATTGCTTGTTCCCACCTTGCCTAATCATTAATTTCCCCATTTTCACCTTGTATCCGTATCCCCATATCTGAACAACAAACAAACAGAAAACAAAACACCAAATGGATGAAAATTGATTCAACCAAGTAATTGTTAATATGGCAAGTATTACCAGTTTTCTATTTTTTATTTTATTTTCTTGTTATTTTACTATGTTCAATGGTAGTGTTCCCACCTATTATTTGTCCATTGTTCTGCTAGTGTTTTTAGAATTGTGGCTGATGGTATATATTGTGTCTAGATCGAGGCCTGGAAGAATTATTGAGAATGTTCGCACTCAATTCAAAATCAAAATAGAGGTCAGTTTTTTCACTCTTTTATATGCTAGTTCTTCTAACGGGTTCGTACATTAACTAGAAGTAGAATGTGTATCATTGGTTATCATTTTATTTTCTTTATTATTGGTTTTTCAAAACAGTTTGACTTTTAAGACAGCTTGTTGTTACCTTGTTTGTATAGTTATTCATCTGCTTCATGTTTGAGTCAGGTGGAACATTTAAATACAATGGAAATTATTCTTGTATCCCTCTTTATTATGACTTATGAGCTAGTATTTTATGAATTGGCACAGTGGGATTCTGTGCAGGTACCCTGTTGACCATTTTGGAAAAGTATATACCTTCAGAAATACCTGTAATATTATTGTAACTGTATTATTAATGCATCAATGGTTTGGAGCTACCGCATCAATGCTGTGGTTACCCTGAATTTAGTGTATTTTATAAAACAAACTGAGACATTCTTGCAACTAGGGCTCATTTTGATCTTTTCCCTACCCTCTATAAAGCAAGAAACCCACCATGGGATTTCAGTTTTTCCTCTATGAAGCACTCAACTGATTTAATCCGTTCAGCCTTGGTTAAGTAGGGCATAAGCTCATCAGTCACTTTCTCCGTACTGGGACTACCTTAGTAGTTTAAGTAGCTAGCATAGGACTCAACTGCCCTATTTGTTGCTGCTTTGCAAAGTTTTACATGGTTCTCTTGTTACTTTTCATCACAAAGTGATAAACTTAAGCACATTATTTTGCATTTTCTAATCCATTCTACTTTTTGTTTTAACCTTTTGGTATGTCTTCACTTGCAAAAACCAAAGTCCAATTTCTGAATTTGAGTATGTTACTCATAAACTTCACTTATGATTCTAAGAACTTTGTTGATAATTATTTGGCTCTGAAACCTTGCCACTCTTGTTAAAAACGTTTTGGGTCAGTCGTAGTGTTCCTCATGTGTTTGCTATTTCAAGTATCAAGTTGTTGTGATTGACCTAAACGGCATCATGAGACTATTTTTTATGAATTCAAAAAGAGAAATTATAGTGTAGGTACTAGCAGCCGGCATTTCTGAGTGGTTGTATGGTCCACTAAAATTTCACCATTTGTACAGTTTTAGAATATAATAGTAACGTTTCCAGCCATTATTTTACTATGTAAATAATTGTGGCTTATGGTAGTGAAAGATAATTCCTTATATTTGTTCTTGTTGCAATATATTTTCTTCTAGCTGTGAAACTGTATTTAACAATCTGACTCTTCTATAGGTTAGGAGGTTACCAGTTGGAGACGGAATCTGGATAGCTCGCCAGAAACATCTTCAGAATGAATATGTACTTGATTTTATAGTTGAGAGGAAGAAAGTTGATGATTTGCGCTGTTCAATCAGAGATAACCGTTACAAAGACCAAAAACTGAGGCTTTTGGTATTGATTCTTAAGACTCATGGGTTTATCTTTATTAACTATATAAAAATTTGCTATTATATATTAATGCATACTGTTTTACAATTGTTTCAGCATAAACTAGGCTGTTCCTTTACATGATTAGTATCAAGCTATTTTATAGTGGAAACCTGGGTTTCTCTTGTAATATACCTTTACATGCTTAGTATCTGCTTTCACTGCATTTAATTGGAAAATGTTGAATTACTGACCTTAAATGTTACAGCATGAAAAGGACAATACGTAAGTAAAAACCTGAAACATATTCCTATCAGTTGTTGCTCTTATTCTTTTTCCTCCCATTACTATGGATATTATAAATTGAACGTCAAATGATTGTCCCTTACTGAGGATTAATATTTAAAACATTTTGTTTGTGCTCATTTCATTGCTTAAGTATCTAGGATGAACAATCATGTATCTCCTATAAAATGTATTATCCAGGCGAGGAATTTGGTGGCTGCAGTTTTAGGCCAGATGCACTTGTGATTGTGGCATTCTGGGTCCATACTGCACATCTTAGTGCTTATTTCCGCAGTCTAAATTGACAGTGTTTTTTGGTAGGTATTGGCGATAAACGCCCTTTTTTTTTAATTTTTTATTGAAAGTAAATAAATCAAAAGTTTGTATGCATAAAAAACTTGTCTGAAGAAACAAGGTAAATGATTGAAGCATTCTCTAGTTTAGGGAAAACAATAGGGAGTTTTGAGCAAGAATAAAGTAGCCTTCTCTTGGGTAGTTTTTGTTATGGACTTCATACATCGTGTTTAATAGCTTAGTGAAACAGTGGTTTCCTTTTACATATGAATTTATTGCTACTCCCCACAGTCCTCATTCCAGACTCACTGACACCAACCAGGTTGGGTTGTTTAGGCTGTCACACCTGTTTTCTGGCATAACCGAACAGAACCGTAGCCGATGGTGGCGGCAGTTCTTTCAGCAGTTGAGTGTGGTGGGGGTGGGCCATACCAAATTCCCCCCACCCCTAACAAGGAGTACTATTTGGTTTAGCAGTGCTTATGAATGCTGAATTTTCTGATTTATTTAGTTCCTTGGCAGAGTAAATTTGTTGAGCTTGAGTTTTCACGTTTGCTGAATTATGGTTTTCCTGACTTTGTTGTAGTGATGTTTCATACCTTGTTTTGCATTATACTTCGGATACTAAGGGAAAACATGTTTTGACAGTAAAACCTCTATGTAGTCATAGTGTCGGGGCCAAACCAATTTTATAACTTTAGGGAGGTTATTACTTAATAGAAGTATAGTTCAAAAAAATTATTTTTTGACTTAGTTATCCTTAATGAATGTTGTATGGATACGAAGAACCACATTAGTAGTAAAGCGTATGAATTTCCAGGATGAAGCATTAGAAAAAGAAAGACACCTAATCTCTAAAATATTTCATTTCATCTTAAATTTTTATTTGTAAAAATATAGCTTTTTTCTTTTTTACATTGACAATTATTACTATGTGGAGTTAAGTTTCTTAAGACAGGACCTAGAAAAACTATATTACAATATGGAGTTTATTCTTACATATAACTGGCCCAAGTTAGGACCATATTTTTTTTATGACTACATGGAGGTTATTCCTTCATAGAGTACCACCATATTGAGGTTTTACATGGCCCAAATTATCACACCATAATTTTAAACATTTGGATTATATATTTAAGCCCTAAACCTTGGTTTGAAGCACTTGAATGATCCTGACCTTGTGTTTATGCAAGGTATGATTCACTCCATGGCAGTGAAGTGAATGACTAAAATTGATTGCTGATGCCTTCCTTTGGATCTTCATTATATATGAAAACTAATGAGAACGTACAAAGGTTGATTTGTATTAGTCTGTCATTGATTTGCTTGTGGCGCTTCATGTTCGGTTCTTTTGTCTCTCACTGTCTACTAGAGAGATTTGTTTGCTTCTAAGGAGATTGTTTAGCTTTCCTGAGAACGTTGGGTTCATTGTGAAATATATTATTTCATGTTTATTCTGACATGTTTGCTCCTTCAATTGCATGTGCCAGAGATGTGGTCTTAAGAAGCTGATCTATCTTGTGGAAGGTGATCCAAATTGTTCTGAAGCAGCGGAAAGCATTAAAACAGCGTAAGCATCTTTGTGAATATTCTAGATGGCAACATTTCTACCTTCCTGACTATTCCATTTAAAGAAAATCATTTCTAAACTAAGAAAGTAAACCTCTTATTTGTATAAGTCATCAATAGAATGCTGCTGAATTTTCTTTTACCTTCTGTTTCCATATGATCTAAATCAGTGTAGTTCTGGTTTTGTAAAGACCACAACCCCGCCAAAATATTCTCGTACTGTTCACAGACCTTTAAAAGGCTCAAATTAATTCTTCCATATCAAAAAGTCCCTAAATCAAACCTTAGTTTCTGCACTTTTGAAACCCTAATTTCTAGCCACTGCCGTTCAAGGTCTTCGGAAAGAATGCCCAATATCAAACCTTCCTGCTGCCTTATATTATATATATGTATTATCAAACAGGAAGTCTAGTCCCTTCAAACCTGTAGTCTGAGTTGTCTTTTGTATAATAATTATGGTCGTTGAAGTAGGGTAATTTTGAAGGATAAACTAGAAAAATGACATATTCTTACTATCCCTGGTTTCGGTTAAAGGTTCTGTAGTATATACTTTTAGCGAGCATGTTAAGAAAAACTAAAGAGATACGAGATATTAGTTTTAAATTTAAAACAAACCGAGGGTCCTATAATCCTATTTCTTTGGTTGTGTTCTCAATTTGCTGGTCCAGTTTTTAGGTATCCATGATTTTGCACTTCTCAAAACCCTTTGTGTGAGTGACTGAAAGTAAATCATATTAAAATTCTATTTTTATGTCCTAACGATTGCAAAAGAAACAATTATCATTTGGAATCCATCCTCAACAGTTATAGTTCTCATTTCATACAGCTGTTTCACAACTGAAATTTTGGAGGGATTCGATGTTCAAAGAACCAGTGGCTTGGCTGACACACTGAAGAAGTATGTTCATCTTACTCAAGCGATAACTCAGTATTACAAATCAGAGTATTTGGAGGAACAAAGTATGAATGCTGGGGTTTGCCCTTCTTTTGATGAGTTTATCAAAAGGTGCCAAGACCTGGATAAAATGACAGTTAGTGACTTATTTGCCATTCAGCTCATGCAGGTATGAACTCTGAGAGAAAGAAATATCATCTCTTATTTGACAGTTAACAATGTCTTGGTTGGCACTGATCCCTTAGTGTAACAATGTACGGGTTCATTTATGGATAGTCGAATGGAAAGAAATTAAATTCTGTGGGTTTGGCTTTTTCCTTTTTGCATGTATATCTATTATATGCTGTCAACTTCTAGTGAGTGTCTGGAATTGTTTGATAAAGAATTCGGTAAATTATTCCAGAGCCATTTCTAACCAAATTTTATGAAATGGTTTGGTGTAATTGCTTGGTCTGGAGAACTAGGGCATTTCTACATTCATCTTGAATTATAAATGCAGGTACCCCAGGTAACTGAGGAAGTTGCCATAGCTGTTCTGGATTTGTACCCCACGCTTTTATCTCTTGCCCGTGCCTACTCTCGGCTTGTAAGTCCTCACTCTCTTGGTTGGAATTTGAAATGCAATAGTGAATACCTATCACCAAGTGTGCCGCCTTTGGTGGTTCGGTGTGCAACCCTTTTTCTCCTCATTACATTTCCCTCCTAAAACATTTTCTACTTTACGTTCATTAATTTGCAATCTTTTAAGATTTCTTGTAATCTTGTTAAAAACAAGAGAGTTTAGCGCTTGCTGGGTCATGACCGCATGGGGCTTAGAGATTAAAGGTGGAAACAGAAATACTTTGTTTTATTTTCTTAATTCTATGTCAGTTTGGTCTGATTACATTACCTAATAGCATTGATCTGTTTGTTTATTTATTTAACCTTGTTCTAACATTTTTATTCACCCAAATTTCTTCATTTCTTTGTAAATGGTAAATAGGAAGGCGATGTCGATGCACAGGAGAAGATGCTTAAAACGCAGAGTAACAACGTTGTCAATGCAGGTGCTAGTAAAAATATATTTCAATTCGTATGGGGAAATTGACCGTTTCATTTCTTATGTCGTGAACTGACAATTGCTCTTGTAATCTACAAAACTTGCAATGTAAATAAGATGGAAGGGAAGTTAGGGTTATAAGAGTATATATGTTCTTGTATGTCATTCTCTTCCTTTTCCTTTTCTCCTTGCCCGTTTGAATTTTCTTGTAAAAGTTATTACACTTTGACTAAGTCATGAACTCATATGGGCATGATTGAGTCGTATTGTAACCGAAATCAAGTCAAACTTTGTCCGCAAGTAATTTTAAGAGTCGCATATAAGTTACGTGGTGGTTGTGTTTCCATTCAACGTCTTGTAATGTGGGCAAATGACGCGTTTTTCCCATTCACTCAAACCACCACCTCGCACATCTCACCATCAATAATTCTCCGCCCCAAATTTTCCAATCCATCCAAAACCTACGTTCAGCGCTCCAAAATATGTCAGGCAAACGCTGCGTCCACCGAGTCCGTTGAACTGCCCGGCCTTCAGTTGCCAGGCCTTGCGCCCCACTGAATGGAGCGTGACATCGGCGAGCACACATAGGCCCCGCGACGAGAAATTAAATCATTGGCCAACTGCTCTCTGCTGGGGTCGGTGTCTCGGGCGCGGATCGCGAAGGTCTTGGTCCCCTGCAGGTCGTAATTGACGAGAGAGTCGAGAGTGGTGGGAGGAAATTGGGTGGTGGGAGGTGAGCAAATTGGGTAGGTTCGGTGAGGAGTAGAACAAGAGTGTTTCTTGGGGTTTGACTACTTGTCGTTTGTCCCTGTCTTTTTCAAACTGTTGCACTTGCTCCCACCCGCCCACGACTTCCATCTTTTACTTCTCCATCTTCTGGAAATTCAAATCCCGACCACTTTCCTGAATTCCAAATACGACCCATTGATTCCGCCCCCCAAATGATTCAATCACCTCCAATTTCCACGGAAAACCCACCAAATTTATTATAAACCCACCACCTTGCTGCTCCTCCTAACCCAAATCCCTAATCCTCGCCTTCATGGCCTCCCTTCTCTTCCTCTCTCTCCTCTCCCTCACTCTCTTCCTCTCTCTCTCCTCCGCCTCACGCCACCACTCCATCTCCCCCCAACCCCAGATCCAGCTAGCCTGCAAGGCCACCCGCTTCCCCGACGCGTGCCAAGCCTCCCTGAGCAAGCTCGTCACTGACCCAAACGCCACCCCTCTCGAGACTATTCATTCCGCCGTCAAGGTCTCTGATGACGGCCTCAAGACGGCGCAGGGCATGGTCCAAACTATCCTGGACTCGTCCGCGGGGAACATGAACCGCACCACCGCCGCGAAAAACTGCCTCGAAGTCCTCGCCAACTCCCGGTACCGAATTTCGCTCACCACCGATGGATTGTCAAGTGGTCGCGTTAAAAACGCACGTGCCTCCATGAGTGCCGCGTTGCTCTACCAATACGACTGCTGGTCGGCTCTCAAGTACGCAAACGACACCCAGATGGTCAACAAGACGATGTCGTTTCTCGACTCGCTGATCGGAAAATCCAGCAACGCGCTCGGCATGATTTGGTCGTACGACAACTTCGGAAACGACACTAAGAAGTGGGGGCCGCCGAAAACCGAGCGGGACGGGTTCTGGGAGCGGGTCCCGGGCGGAGGGTCCGACCAGGGATTTCGGGGCGGCATTCCGTCGGGCTTAAAGGCGGACGTGACTGTGTGCAAGGGGAATTCGTGTAATTACAAGACGGTGCAGGAGGCTGTGAATGCCGCGCCGGATAACGCCGGAGATAAGAGGTTCGTGATTGGGATAAAGGCTGGGGTGTATGAGGAAACGGTGGGGGTGCCCTTAGAGAAGCGGAACGTGGTGTTCTTGGGCGACGGGATGGGCAAAACGGTCATTACGGGGTCGTTGAATGTGGGCCAGCCCGGAATTTCCACCTACAACACTGCCACCGTCGGTACGTTTACTACGCGTCACTTTTTGGTTTTTTAGTTTTCTTTTTAATTTTTTTTTATCTGCCGTCCGCTGGTATTTAGTTTTTTAAGATTTTTGTAATATGACGTCATATTTTGTTAGTGGAAAATGCATGGTGAATCACACTCTCAAGGCGCGTGTGGTACGTGGAGTGGGACGGAGCACATCTGAAGACTCTGAACACGCTCATCCAATTCCGTTTTGTCCCAAACATAGCGTACCAAATATAGCGCGAAACTCATTCATCCCATTTCGTCCCGTCTACGTACCAAACGCTCCCTTATTGTGTGACCCCGCACCAACGTAATCTCAGAAGTTGAGGTTGAGGATGAGGATGGGTGCTGTAATTGCTGATTGTTTGTCAATCTTATATGTATCACAGGAGTTGGTGGTGATGGGTTCATGGCGAGTGGTCTCACAGTCCAGAACACAGCAGGTCCCGACGCCCACCAAGCCGTTGCTTTCAGATCAGACAGCGACCTCTCCGTAATCGAAAACTGCGAATTCATAGGCAATCAGGACACTCTCTATGCTCATGCCAACCGCCAATTCTACAAGTCGTGCACCATCCAAGGCAATGTGGATTTCATCTTCGGAAACTCTGCCTCCATCTTCCAAGACTGCACCATCCTTGTTCGTCCTAGACAGCTCCAACCCGAGAAGGGCGAAGACAATGCAGTCACAGCCCATGGAAGAACAGACCCCGGTCAGTCAACGGGGTTTGTATTTGAAAACTGCTTCATCAATGGCACGGAAGAATACATGAAGTTGTATCGGAGCAAGCCGCAGGTGCACAAGAACTACTTGGGGAGGCCGTGGAAGGAGTACTCGAGGACGGTTTTCATAAACTCGAGTATGGAAGCTCTTGTTGCACCCCAAGGGTGGATGCCTTGGGATGGGGATTTCGCTTTGAAAACCCTTTTCTATGGAGAATTCGGGAATTCCGGCGCGGGTTCTGATTTGTCCCAGAGAGTGAAATGGAGCAGCAAGATCCCACCCGAGCATGTTAATACGTATTCTCTGCAGAATTTTATCCTGGGAGATGAGTGGATTAAAACATGAAATATTAGCCGGATTTTTAATTCCCCTTTTTAATAACAAAATACTAATTAGTGAGTGCACTAGGATCTCAATACATTATGTTGTATGAATCTATTAAAGAAAGAAAAATCAATTTTGCTTCATCTATCTTCCGCTTAAATGATTTTCTTTTCTTTTAATGAAGAAAAATCATGTCATTTTTAAGATATATACAGAGTATATTAATACGTTTCATATAGAACTGATACAATGTAAATGTACCAATCAACCATGTTTATGGAATTAAATGTACCAAAATTGAAAATAAACACACCAAAATTGAATTTCAATGTTCCAGTATTGGAAATAAACGTGCCTATCAAATATACGTACCAAAATCAGAAATCAATAATAACCTATACATGCACTTAGAAATCAATGTATCAATATTAGAAATAAACGTAGTGATCAAATTAACATGCCAAAATTGAAAATCGACAATGGTCTATACATAATATGTCGCACCTAAACATAATAATAATGGTACATAATAGGCTATTGTTGATTTCCGATTTTGGCGTGTTTATTTCCAAAGTCATTTGGCATTTCTTCATCAAATTTTGAACATATTCTTATATTTGATTCAACATTGTTCATTTTGATTCAACAATGTTCCTTGTAATATTATCCCAAACTAATCTGTGATAGGTATGGTTTTAGAATCCGTTTGCGGGGCCTCGTTGTAAGTTTACTTTTCCTTTAACAAAATAATCAAAATTTCAATAGCGATTAGCGAATTCGTTCCGAGATCTAGAGAAAATTTTCATTGTAATTAGAATACGAGTGATACATCACGTGTTTTTATACAAATAGATAAAAAATTTATTTTTTAAATTATTAACTTTTTAACACACATATTCTATTATTTATACAATAACACGTAATATACTTTCCTATATTCCGGTCACTTCAAAAAATATCTCCACCTGCCCCTTCACTCACTGGAGGTGCTTGCTGGTCATGGCCGAAGCCGTTGACTTAATAGTGAAACAGACCACTCTCTCCCTCCCATCAAAGAAGCTGCAATCTGCAACTGAAATTCTTTTCTTATCCATCCCAAAAATAATTCAAAACCAACAAGAAATCAGCAACAAACCAAAGTCCCGACATATCACATGAATTTCCAAATCCTTTACTATATTTGACCCATCAATGCCGCCCTCCTTATTTAAACCTCCATGGCAATGGCAATGGCAACGCTGTTCATCTCCTTCTTCTCCCCGCAAAACCAAATTCCTCCTCCTCATGGCTTCCCTCTTCCTCTCTCTCCTCTTCCTCACTCTCTACCTCTCTCTATCCTCCGCCTCCCACCACCGCCACCAGCCCACATCCCCCCTACCTCAGATCGAACAAGCCTGCAAAGCCACGCGCTTCCCCGACGCGTGTCAAGCCTCCCTCACCAACCTCGTCACTGACCCCAGCACCACCCCCGTCCAGACCATCCAATTCGCCGTCCAACTCTCCGGCGACGGCATCGAGACGGCGCAGGGAATGGTCAAGACTATCCTGGACTCCTCCGCGGGCAACCTAAACCGCACGACTGCCGCGAATAACTGCCTCGAACTCCTCGCTAACTCCCTGTACCGAATTTCTCTCGCCACCGACGGTCTCTCACGCGGTAAAATTAAAAACGCGCGTGCCTCCATGAGCTCCGCGTTGCTCTACCAGTACGGCTGCTGGTCGGGCCTCAAGTACGCCAACGACACCAACATGGTCAACGAGACGATGTCGTTTCTCGACAGTTTGATCGCCAAATCCAGCAACGCGCTCGGCATGATGGCCTCGTACGACAACTTCGGTAACGACACAAAAATATGGGCCCCGCCCAAGACGGAGCGAGACGGGTTTTGGGAGCGGCTGGAGCACGGAGGTCCCGACCCGGGATTTCCGGGCGGGATGCCGTCGGGTTTAACGGCGAAAGTGACGGTGTGCAAGGAGAAATTGTGTGATTACAGGACCGTGCAGGAGGCGGTTAATGCCGCACCGGATAACGCGGGAAACGAGAGGTTCGTGATTGCGATAAAGGCTGGGGAGTACGAGGAGAGCGTGAGGGTGCCCTTAGAGAAGCGGAACGTCGTGTTCTTGGGGGAAGGGATGGGTAAAACGGTCATTACGGGGTCTTTGAACGTGGGCCAGCCTGGGATTTCCACATACAACACTGCCACCGTCGGTAGGTATTTTTATTATTTTTCTATTTTTCAGAAATTACCTTAAATATTGTTTTTGCTTGATAATTTGAATACTATTACGTCACAACTTGGCGGTGAAGAGTGCATTGCCATTGTAATCTAGAGTATGGGGAGTTAGGCGCATGTGGTATGGCGATGTCTTTATCAGAATATGTTTCCTTCTCATTTAAGCAACAATACCTGGTTTCGCATCACTTGTTCTGTAATTTTTCATGTCATTGAATCATCATCTTGCATTATTTTGTTAATTTGTTGATGTATCTGACAGGGGTTGTTGGTGATGGGTTCATGGCAAGCGGACTGACAATCCAAAACACAGCAGGTCCCGACACCCACCAAGCAGTTGCTTTCCGATCAGACAGCGACCTATCCGTGATCGAAAACTGCGAATTCATAGGCAATCAAGACACCCTCTACGCACAAGGCAACCGCCAGTTCTACAAATCATGCACCATCCAAGGCAACGTCGATTTCATCTTCGGAAACTCTGCTTCCATCTTCCAAGACTGCACAATCCTCGTCCGTCCACGGCAACTCCAACCCGAGAAAGGCGAAGACAATGCCGTCACAGCCCACGGAAGAACAGACCCTGCGATGACAACGGGTTTCGTGTTTCGAAACTGCTCGATCAACGGCACGGAAGAGTACATGAAGTTGTACCGGAGCAAGCCGGAGGTGCACAAGAACTACTTGGGGAGGCCGTGGAAGGAGTATTCGAGGACGGTTTTTATAAACTGTAGTATGGAAGCTCTTATTACACCCCAAGGGTGGATGCCTTGGAGTGGGGATTTTGCTCTCAACACCCTTTTTTATGGGGAGTTTGGGAATTCTGGACCGGGTTCTGATTTGTCCCAGAGATGGAACTGGACTAGCAAAATCCCATCTCAACATGTTAATGCGTATTCTGTGCAGAATTTTATTCAGGGAGATGAGTGGATGTCAACTTGAAATATTATTATAGGCTATTTTTAATAATGAATGTTAATTGAGAAATAATTTTTATACTCTACATTTGACAAACTGTTTAATTTATTTAATCCAAAAGCTGAAAATAAAAAGGATCATTGTGTAGGTGAAGAAAATAGGAGCGTGAAAATTGTTCTCGTGTTAAGGCTTTTCACAGTTGCCGGAAAAATTTAGTTTGACTTCATTTTTATATAAATCAAACTCTTACAAATGAGCAATTGTAGCGTAAAAATTAGTTGAATCTTTCCAACTTCTTGTTTTGTTTTCGCAAGACATTATTCTCCTTTTGCAATGCATCATTCTCTTCAACAATTTTCTCAATTATAGAATTCTTGAAGTAGCATGTATTGGTAGCATTATTCAACATTTAAACTCGAAGTTTCACCCTCTTTTTCCAATACTCTACAGGATCTGTTTGGCTTTGCGATAGCTTGTCTTATGTTAATTCATCTTCTGAATTTCACATTCCCATTTTTCTTCACCCTTAAATATTGCAAGAAGTCTTTCATAGAATGTTTGTTGCTTCTTTGTCTTGATTGCTGACTCCTCAGGGTGAACTGGCAGTTGAGGAACAGATGATGCATTTCTTTTTCGTTCCTTAGCTTGAATTGGCAGTTGGGGGGGGGGGGACTGATTCTGTATTTGCTTCTTGTCTCTAGGGGTGAACTGGGATTTGAGGAACTGAGGTGGTTGGAGTCATTTTTTCACCACCTCTTCTTGCACTACAGAAACTGATTCTTGGATTAAGTTGTGAACACGAAATATTCCTGAAACGAAACGTGACAAGAACACGTGCACAAAATAATATTTGTATTGATTTTTGTTTAGGGTTACAATCTCTCTTGAATTTGATCCTCCGATTCGATCTCCGTAAGATGTTGATTTGTGGATGTGCCGTTGATCCAAGGGCCGTCGAGGCTTGATCTTGAATGAACGGTTGGATGTGTGAATTTGTTGATGTTGTTGATCCAAAGGGCCGTCGGGGCTTGATCTTAGGATGAACGATGAGCGCTTTCTTCAAGGGCCGTCGGGGCTTGTTCTTGAAGGTTGAATGAATGATGAACGATGAACGATCTTCAAGGGCTTTTGGGCTTGTTCTTGAAGGTGGATGAACGATGAACGATGAACGATCTTCAAGGGCTTTTGGGCTTGATCTTGAAGGTGGATGAACGATGAACGATCTTCAAGGGCTTTTGGGCTTGTTCTTGAAGGTGGATGAACGATGAACGATCTTCAAGGGC
>JAOTRO020235262.1:0-16278 GCA_028566515.2 Pyracantha coccinea
TATTATATATTAATTACCAATTAATTAATCCATCTCAAAGCCCAACCCCAAGGGTGAGCCCAATTTCCTTCTCCAAGACCTATCCTCCAATCACTTTCTATAAGGGATAAAGCCTTATAAAGTGTGGACGATTTGTGGGAATGGTCAATGTGGGACAAATCTCATAGAAGAAATTTCTACTCAAAATTTCCAACAATTACAAGGATGGACTCTTATTTACAACAGATCAATGAACGTGAATAAAGAGGATTAAAACCACTTAAACTGATTACAAGAAAATCTAAAAACAGGAAAAATAAAAGCTAGCAGGTTTATTCAATAAATAATCAAATGAAAAATACCGTATTAAATTACTAAACATTCACATATACTACGTTGCCACATAAATATCACAACATAAAAATACAATTGTCTTTCAAGTCTCTATACTATTTAGACCTGATAAACATGTTTTGTTCGTGTTGTATATGTGTCATATCCGTTATCTTAATTGGTGACCAAATAAAGAAGGCCAAGCATGCCAATATAAACCAAGAATCAGACTCTCAAACTACTAAAATTTCATCATTTATACAGTCCATTAGCCACGGTGGCCCCACATCCATCCAAAACGAAAGCCCTTGCTCGCGGAGACCCAATCTTGCAATGGCTAGGAACTTATGGCGTGCTTACTAAGGAGGAATGGAGGGGACGGTAATGGAATTGCACGCTCTTTGGTGGATTCATGTGTTTATTAGCTGGGTAGGAATCAACTTACGTGTGGGATCCGCACCCAATTATGGAATTGAACTTCTGAAATTGGCAGAGTGTGATTCTCTAGATTAAGCTAGTATTTGAGTTCCGGATATTGGAGGTGATCCGGAATACAACTCTTATTCTGAGATTGCCCTCCTATGATTTTGCTTATTACAAAATAATCTACAACTTCACTACCAGTAGGCAGACACTATATCCGTCTTCTCCAATCCCACCAATTTCCACTAGAGGACTCAGGCTCAAGGCTCAGGCCATCAGACTCTGTTCTCTCGGTTGCTTGCAGAACCTATTGACGAAAACGATAATTGATTGAGGGTGATCGAAGGCGTCGTGAAGGTTTATGCATTTGGGCAAGTGGGAGGGCTGTTGGAAAAGAAAAGACGGGAAAGAGAAGTGATCAGAATGAAAGGGGAAGGTGTGGGGTCTATGCATCTGAATAAGTGAGAGGGTAGTTGGGAAAGAAAAGGTTAAGGATGCATCTGGGCAAAGGAGTGGAATGAGGATGATGAAGATCGGGAAGAAGAAAGAGTTTATTATCAAATAACAAAGGGGTGGGATTGTGGGAATGGATGAGGATGCATCTGGGCGAAAGGGTGGGATAAGGATGGTATCATATTTTTATTTTTTATTAAATAATACTTTTTATTAACACAAATCTTTACGTGATGAAATTTATTAATATGATGTAAATTAAATTTCATTAACTAGCATGAACAAATATTTATGTTATACAAGGGTAGTTTAGTAATCAAGCTAGTTTTAATTTCGATTCAGGTGAACTAGTAAACAAGTTATATGAAATCAATATCATTTTTACTCTGATTCCAGCTGGTATAGTAAACTACTTTAACATGAATCTAATTTTGTTTCCTACTTAATCCAATTCCTCTTCAATTCAATTCCCCCTCAATTTAATTACGGATTAGTAAACGTGCCTTTAAGGAGTAGTTGGAATGTCACTCGTCTTGTCAAATTTTATGTCAATAAATAATCAAATGAAAAACATCATATTAAATAACTAAGGATGCAATACTCACATAGCACATTATCATGTAAATATTACTTCAAAACGTAAAAAAACATTTGTTTTTAAAGTAATACATAATGTCTAGACTTGGTAAACATGTTGTATCGTTTACGTTTCATATCTGTTATCTTAACGGGTGATCACATAGCAACCCGACTCGTTAACAGGTTGATCCAAAACTTTTTATTTTCATGTCATTTCGTGTTGAATTAACGGAACGTGCAAAAAAAAAAAAATTTCAGTTTTAAGATTGGTACCGCCTTATATGAATTTTTGGTAAATAACCAATCCCGCTTTTTTCCTTGTAAATTGCATTTGTCTAGGTTTGAACATGATACATCATGGCGTATCCCTCCGTAAGGCCTGGGTCCTAGGATTACCAAGTGACCACTTTTCAGAGAGAGAGAGAGAGAGATATGAGGGAAAACTAGCATGAGACTGGTGCCAAACGAGGTATAGCAGTCATCGCCTACCAACTGTTTGATGAATTGCTCCTTAGAGAACTCTCTTGCTCAAATCGAGATACAGCAGTATTAATCTTTACTATAATGTTCTCAAGGAGAGGAATCGCATTTGCTTCGGCACTGTCTCAGCATTTCCTTTCAAGGGCTGCTCGTAACTTTTGCTGCAAGCCAACCACCACAACCATAATTCCCGTAGCAGATCATTCCGGGAAAGTTGCCAATTACTCTAGTAGCTTTCATCCTTCTCCTTTGTTCCCCACCGATGATTGTAAACCTCATTCGGATGGTTATGATATTGAGCTTGTTGATCATGAGGCATGGCAGGTTTCATCCGGTTTGGCATTGGCAGGGGGAGGAATGCAGGGGTCTGCATTGGACTCAACTTCGTTATCGGATGAAGTGGTTGATGAGACAATTGATACTTGCTCAGTACCTGTTGAAGGTGGCCCGGATTTTGATGACATTGACAACATGAGAATTCGTGGCCATCTGTTCTTTAAACTTGACCGCGATTCCAAAGAGTTTGAGGAGTATAATTTTGACTTCCATCGCAGGAAGAAGTCTTCTAAGCAAAAGGATGATCCAAAGGAAAGTAAAAGGAAGGGTAATGAGTTAAAGGATAGCAAAAGAGATGAGTCAAAAGATAACAAAAGAGACAACCCAAGCCGTGACTTGGCCTCCAGAAGCAAGAAACAACCTAGAATTGTGAACGATTCTCCACCTGATGAATTGGACACTATTTCTGTTGGGAAGAAGAAGCTGAGGAGTCTGACCTATAATCAGCTAACGGGTCCTTTCCATGAGCCATTTTGCCTGGACATTTTCATATCAAAGGCTTCTGTTCGTGTGTGCATCATTCACCGAGTGACCAGTAAGGTTGTTGTTGTCGCACATTCCATATCGAAGGACATGAAGTTTGACCTTGGTTCGACTAGGAATGCAGCTGCTTGTGCTGCTGTGGGGGAAATTCTCGCGCAGAGGGCATGGGATGATGATATCCATGATGTGATTTACACACCTAGGAAAGGGGATAAATTGGAGGGTAAGCTTCAAATTGTGCTTCAGTCTATCATTGATAGTGGGATTACTGTGAAGGTGAAGTTGAAGCAAATAAACAGGAAGAAACGTAGTTCCTTGTATGCAGCTTAGGAAGCTGGTTGAGACAATTTCAACAACAAAAAACTCTCACTCTAGAAACTACTTTCGTTGGAGCTAGGAGAGGGGACTGTCCTGTCCTTTTCTGAGAGATGAGGACTTGCAGCAACGACCATGATGGTGTAACCATTTAAGGTACTAGGTATTCACCCCTCTTTTATTTGCACAGGCAAACACAGCACGAGAGGAATTCATCGAGTGGACTGCAGTCCCTTAAGCCCCTAGCATTGTTTAAATAAATTTAGACTCTTGTAGAACTAGTGTAACATTTTCTTCTCTGTAATGTATAAATAATGATCAGTTTTCTCTCTTTCTGCATTGTATATGCACTATATCATGTCCAATTTTTTTGAATGGAGCTGGAGAAATTAGTGCATTTATCATCTCTTTAACCTAAATGATTCGATCCCTAACCGCAGTCCGAATTCTGTCATTACGTTAATCCCATTACTTGTAGGATCCCTTCACGTATATGCCTAAGTTGATTAGTTTATTTACTCCCAATGGCCTAGTATATGCGACGGTTAGGCCAATTAGTCGGTTGTCCGCCCTCACTCCTTCCTGTTAGGTTAAAGTAGTTTAGAATATTGTCTTGCCAAAAGGGAACGGCGTATTCAATCATAAGCTCTAAACAATCATTAACTGACAGCATAAGATATCAAACGATTTAAGTGATAAAACAAAGCAGAAATTACTTGTATTCAACAACCCACAACTCAATACAAACATGGGCCAACTCCCCAGTTGCCAAAATCCGAAAGTTCTCAGTCATTAGCAGTTGCTAATTGCAGCGAGAGCAGCTCATCTTCCGGGATTGTCCGAATGTGACAATCCGATTTCGGGTAAGAGACGCACAACAATGTGTACCCGCCTTCCACCACATCATCACTCAGCATTCCTTCACTCTGGTCGACCGTGCCAGTGAGAAGCCTGGCAGGGCAAGTCATGCACACGCCGAGCTTGCAGTCATGCGGCACAGAGAGGCCGTAGTCCAATGCCTTTTCCAGTATGGTCTCATCAGGCTCCACCTCCAGCTCGGTAGACCGACCCTCGTGCTCCACCACCACCTTATAGGATCGGACGGTGCAGGAGTAGGACCGCCGTGAGCGGTGGCGCGGCTGGAGATTGAGCCGGAATGAAGCGGAGAGATTGGTGGTTGTGTGTACTTGTTTTGGGAGGGTGAGAGAAGGGGAGGGAGTGAGGTGGAGAGTAGCCATAGTGTGTTGGGTTCTGAGGTGGGAAATGAGGGGAAGTTTCTGTGGCAATGCGAAGTGTTGTATTGTTTATGGTGTGAAAAAAGATAAGGTTTTGGATGTTTTTGTGGTTTATTTATGAGGCATGGGCTAATATGGGTTTGCAAGCAAATCAAAGTTTTTATTTGGTTTCCAAACCAGAAGTTTTAATGTGGTTTAGGGAGAAATTTTTGTAAGTGACCGGTATTCAAGAGTGTATTCTACATGTTATTAGTAAGTGGAGTGGCTTGAAAAAATATGTTATTTCATCTATTTGTAGTATGTCATGCGGAATACTACTTAAATACCTAATGCTTAGGAAAATCTCTTTGATTTAGCATCGTTTGATAACTATTTTTTTTTTTAAATAGAAAATCAAAAATCAAAATTTGAAACAAGGCAAACTAGCTTTTAATTTTTAGTTTTTCATTTTCATTTTTCTAAAAATTGAAAGTAATTAACAAATGAGTTTTCGGCTAAAAAAAAACAAACTGAAAAGGAATTGATTATCAAACAGTTTCCAATTTATATGAAAGACCACTTCCACTCTCGTTTTTTTTTTTTTTTTGGGTGAATAGAGGGGGTTCCACTCTTTTTTTTTTATCTTTTATTTTAATTTTTTTTATCTTAGGTATTTGTTTGTTTAACTTTGTCCTCTGATTATGTGATTTTTTTTTTTTGTGACATTAATGTTGATTGTGCGGGTTGTTCGGATACTCGGTACTCTACTACTACTATCTTATTTATCTGGGTTCTAAATTCTAATCTCATCTCCTGGTGCTCTAAAAGCAGCCCACAATTTCCCGCTCCTAAGCAAAGTTTGGGTATCACTCCCATGCTCATGCATGCACTGAGACCACTTGGATTTTCTTTCTTCTTGGTGAGCGTGGTGTTCACTTGTCTACTCCTATTTACTGCATTAAATTGAGTGCTAACTATCTTGCTGCTAACCAAGTTCATAATGCTCGCACACTTCACGTTGAACTGGATCATCATTTTTTGTTCATGAAAAAGTTGTCTTGGTAGTCATCGTGTTTGCTAAATTGCCTTTATTGTTCAACTGGCTGATCTTCTCACCAAAGCTCTTCATCGGTCTCGTCATGAGCTCATTTGTTTCAAGGTTTTTCAATTAGGCTCGTACAATTTGTGAAGTGTTAAAATAGGCAATTAATATGGAGTTATCTCCACAAGTATTATGTAGTATATGAAGGTAATTTTCTATTTAATTATAATAAAATTCTACATTGTAATACTTTGCACAAATCAATACACGGAGTCCTATTTATTCGCATGCCATGTTTACCCTAAAAGTAGGAAGACATAAAAGTAAGCTACATTCGATATAAAACCCGGAAAATGATTCTCGTCGGATCCTTTTCTCAGGGATTTTAGGGATCCCATGATCATAACCGTTCATCGTACATCGTGCGATCAGTTTTCGTTAGGTACTGTTTATATTTAATTTTAAATTTTAAAATGATTTCTTACCGCACGATATACGATAAACAGCTACGATCACGGGATTCATGGGAAAAGAAACATAATCGTATTTATGACGTCATATTTATGAAGTAAATACATATGATTTCTGGTAGCTTCATTGATTTTTGATCTTCTTCTTCACAAGGCGTGCTCATCAGCTGTGTGGTGGTGATCATCTTTCAGTCTCAAAAGGTGAAATTCTCAGTCCTTATATCTTAATTAAGTGTTAATCACATTCACAGATTAAGAACTGTTTTTGTTTCACTGATCACGTCCACAGATGAGTTACCCTATCGTTCTGCAAATTAAACTCATTAGAAATTCTGGGGTTTTGAAAAATAGCGATAAACCCACTTATCTTTATCATAACCAGATTATGACATCATTAATGAAAGTTAACTGAAACATATTCAAGAAAATACTCTTTAATCTTGTATTCAATTCTTTAACTTTATTGCCAATTGATAACTTAGCAGTCGGTCGTTTCCTTATTTTTGCTAAATGATTGTGTTAGACTTTTCTGTCTTATTAATTTTTTAATTTAATTTTTTTATTCCATGAAAATGAAAATTTATTGTAATTATGGTTAAGGAATAAATTTTAAGTACCAGGTGTGTTTTTGGTTGCAGTAATCTGCAAAAGAAGCAAAATGGCCGTTGAAAAGGCCGGCATCGCCAAAGATGTCACTGAAGTAAGTTGTCGAATATCCGAGTTTTATGTGTACCAGAGTATTGTGTTTTGAATGGTTTGTTTATGTTTATGACGCTGACAATATCTGTTTCGTTGTGTATAGTTAATTGGAAAAACCCCGTTGGTGTATCTGAACCATGTCGTGGAAGGTTGTGTTGCTCGTATCGCTGCCAAATTGGAAATGATGGAGCCCTGCTCAAGTGTAAAAGACAGGTATAAAGGCTTTTAGTTGTATGGCTTACTGTTTGTTCATTTTCTTGTTATGCTTGCTGGTTTCACGGCAGTGATACCTGAATGCGTTGTGCTTTTGCTCTGATTTCTGTTATTGTTTACTGATTATTGAAAAACAATGCAGGATTGGTTATAGTATGATTGCAGATGCTGAGGCGAAGGGCCTTATCACACCTGGACAGGTTAGTTATTTGATAGGGAAACTGCTGGCTAGGACTCTTGTATTTTGAAGAATTTGTGCATGAAAGAGAGGATACAACTGCCTTCCCCGTATACTATTTTTGGTTTCTCCCCTAGCAGACGTTTTATTTCAATTTCAAATGATGAAAAAGATGCAACCATGCTTTTCTTATGGGATATTTTGGCTGAAAACATGAGTGGACTGTGTAATTAGAGAGGATTTTTTGCATTAGAGGTGTTAAGCAAAAATTTCAAACATTTAATAACAGTCTCATTTCGTCATACTACTAAAAATTTTGGTTTCACCAATATTATGAGCTTGCCATGCGATGCTGGTATGATGAAAGAAAGATGATTTGGGATTTTTATTTGATGGAAATTGTGAGTTGTATGATCTTCATTGAATCTGACATTGGTTGGATGGTGTTTTATGAAGAGTGTCCTCATTGAGCCAACAAGTGGTAATACTGGGATAGGATTAGCCTTCATGGCAGCAGCTAAGCATTACAGGCTTATCATTACAATGCCTGCTTCAATGAGTCTTGAACGAAGAATCATCCTCCGGGCTTTTGGAGCTGAGTTGGTTCTCACAGATCCTGCAAAGGGCATGAAAGGGGCTGTTCAGAAGGCTGAAGAGATACTGGCAAAGACACCTAACGCCTACATTCTTCAGCAGTTTGAAAATCCTGCGAACCCTAAGGTATCTACTCAATCAATTCTACAGCTTATGAAGCTGGCACAACTCACTGAAAAACAAAAGGTATATTGTGCTTGGAAAAAGTAATTTCATTGTTGTTACTGTAGGTACATTATGAAACCACTGGACCAGAGATTTGGGAAGGTTCGGGAGGGAAAGTAGATGCTTTTGTATCTGGGATAGGTACAGGTGGAACTATAACAGGTGCAGGGAAGTTTCTAAAGGAGAAGAACCCTAACATAAAGGTTAGCTCGCATTTTAATGTTTAATATGAAAAATTCTTAGGTATTTGGTTATGAGCCGCTTTTGAAGAAGACCTGAACAATGGCCTGTACTTTCTTTGTGTTTTGATGCTCTTTTACTTTGTCTCATTGTGTTC
Source organism: Pyracantha coccinea (assembly GCA_028566515.2). Taxonomy (NCBI): domain Eukaryota; kingdom Viridiplantae; phylum Streptophyta; class Magnoliopsida; order Rosales; family Rosaceae; genus Pyracantha; species Pyracantha coccinea. The sequence continues at coordinate 8,294 of JAOTRO020235262.1, forward strand.
CTTTTTCTTTCTTAATGTTAGCTGTATGGAGTGGAACCGGTTGAAAGTCCTGTCCTAACTGGAGGAAAGCCTGGTGAGTTATACGCATTGCTGCTCTGAGATTGTTTGTATCCTTGAATAATCTGGCCCCTGCAATCCATTTACTGGCATTTTCACTAGTTTAGAGAAAATTTTGTTCGTAATTTCATATAAGATTTTCGGCCTTGCGAATGTAATGGGTTTCTGATGGAGATAGGGCTGTAATAAACAGTTGGAGTACTGATCTCAGATGTGACTGGTAGCATAGAGAGAAGTTTCTTTGAGGGACACTCAGTTACTACTTTGGTGGAATGAGTCTTTTCATTCTGTTACTGAGAATGTTTTAAGACTTATTTTCTGTAGCTTCTGGCTTTCAACTTTAGTTTGCTTCTGATTTATTAACTGCAAAGTTTGTTCGAGTAAAAATTCTTCCTAAACCCCAATTCTACCATACATGGCGTACATAATTAAAATTCCCTCAATCTTATACATAAATCACACTTAGCTTATGTGTTTATAACTTTATACATGACGGTCAATTCTAGTTTTTGCTTGCACGTTGTTGATGCTAATTATTATGCTCCTTTTAATGTAAAGGTCCACACAAGATCCAAGGAATAGGAGCTGGTTTTATACCAGGTGTTTTGGAAGTCAATATCATCGATGAAGTTGTTCAAGTAAGGCTCAAAGGTTTTTTTCCTTAATGGATCTTAACCACTCAAGTGCATGACATATTATATAAATCGTTATATTATTATTTGTGATACAATCATTTATGGAAACGGCACTCAAGCCGGATATATTGTATTTGGTAGTGTTTTGATGGACTAATCTATGAATGGCCAACAATTTCTGTGAGCTGGTGTAAACACGGCCATTGACTTTTCATTTGGAATTCCTTCAAGTCTCTGCAAAGAACATAGGAAAACACACAGCTGTTAGTTTGTTTCTAACAGCTATTACTGCTGCCCGTGTACTAAATCTGTGATGTGTTGCAGATATCAAGTGATGAAGCAATTGAAACAGCCAAGCTTCTCGCACATAAGGAGGGTTTGCTTGTAAGTTCTTAACCTACAAACAACTAGTAGTGAGTTAATATCTTTGATATCGAGCCATCACATTCGAATTTCTGCCAAATCTAGGATGAATCACCGTATTGCAGCCTGTGTATTGAATATTTGAATTACAAGTGTCTGATTATCTGTTCCAGGTGGGAATATCATCTGGAGCTGCTGCCGCGGCTGCAATAAAAATTGCAAAGAGACCAGAAAATGCTGGAAAGCTCATTGTTGTAAGTTGGATCACTCCCATTCAGTTACAGAGACCATGTATCAGCATTCTGTTCAACTGCTAATACACATCTATGAATGTAGGTGATATTTCCAAGTTTTGGGGAGAGGTATCTCTCCTCTGTCTTGTTTGAGTCGGTGAGACGGGAAGCTGAAAGCATGACTTTCGAGCCCTGAGCTGATTCCTCGGTTTCTGGCTGCTTCCAGTTTTAACCAGTGCATCCGAATTGTCTCGCTTCTTAAGTTAAAGCTAACATAATCTGGTAGTGTTTTTCTTACGTGAAAACATGACCATTTAACGCTTGAGCCCCCTTATGTTGTCTGGGTTTTGGCTGGTTCTCTATACAATTCTGAAGTGCTACTTCACCCGTTTAAGAGTTTTCCAGACTATTACTATTCACATTAATTTTTTTAATGCATAATTAAATAATTTACACTAAAAAAATTGTCAATTTTTTTGTCTAAATTGTTTTTAAACGTTTATTTCGTATTTAATTTTAATTTTAATTTTAAAAGTTGAAAACATATGCACCGTTCGATCTCCATATTGGAGACTAATCGGCCCAGATTTTGCCGCGTAAAACACCATCAGTTGCCTAGTTTGATTTGGAAAAAGGCAAAATTTCTCATATGAAATTGACAGGGCACCATTGGAGAAAGGCAATTTCTCATATGAAATCGACAGGGCACTACCAACGCTTCCTTTGCAACCTCTCCACTTCACTTTCACCAGTAATGTCATTTTCAATAGAGATGGTTAAAGGTCCCAAAGTTAAAAAATGAGTTGATTTGTTCAAAAACTCGTCTCCAACTGTTGGCTAGGTTATAATTTTATAGAGTCCATCAGGCCATTAAAGGGGCATCAGGGTAGGCAAATGTAGCTTTTTCCTCAAGTCTTTTTTTTAGCCCAATTCCTCAATTGCAATAATTAATTCAAATTCAATGGTTAAATTTGAAGACATGCAACGGAAGTTTAATTAAATGAACTAATAAATTTATAGTATAAATTTAAAACTAATATAAATTATTGAAGGGTTATATTTAACCCCTTCGGTTGGAGATGACGTATGACTATGGCCTAACATTGTTCATATAAAAATAATTTTTTATGCCACTTAGTACTATGGTCAAGTGTTATTCCTCTTCATTTGTAGGTGAGAGGTCTTAGGTTTGATTCTCGCCAAATGTGAATTTGAACCACATTATTGCTAGTCTATTATGAGACAAAGCTCACCCCTCCCCTTAGTGTAGATATTATCGTTTGTTCAAAAAAAAATAAATTATAGGGCTACAATTTTGGATGAGGGCTATGTTTAGGTTTGGAGATGTACTGAATGGTCCTCGAACTGGAAAATAATTTCCGTATACCTTTTTGAGTTTTGGCTCTTAATGTTTTCTTTGACTGGTTCAATCTTACAAATAGAGAAAAGATGGGTATGTAATGATGAGACATCATTCGGCGGCCGTGGAGAAATTTCCAAGTGCGAACCGTCGCGTGCCAGTTTCGTCTCCGATGTTGCCATCATGTGGTCCACTCCTTGGCGCATTCTGCATTGCCTTGTGCTAGGTACGTGGCCTCCTTCTATGAATATATATTAGCCACTCAACAATATTTTCTCATGATCCAAACTGTTTAATTTTCAGATCTTCGTCTGAAATCTGAATCGAAAAGCGTTGGAGAATTCCACATTTCTGCACAAAATGGAGAGAACTCATCGTCTCCTCTTGTTCTTCACCATAGCCGCAGCAGCAGCAGCTGAAGCACAAACCAGTAATATCACCACAGACCAATTTGCTCTCCTTTCTCTCAAATCCCACATCACCAGTGACCCTCAGAACGTCTTGGCCACCAACTGGTCCACAACTGCCTCCAATATTTGCCACTGGGTTGGCGTTACTTGCGGCACACGCCACCTTAGAGTCGCAGCCCTGAACCTCTCTTACATGGGTCTCACCGGCACCATTCCTCCCCACCTAGGCAACCTCTCGTTTCTCGTTAAGGTGGACTTTGTGAATAACAGTTTCCATGGTACCTTGCCCCAGGAATTTGCTCGTTTGCGCCGGTTGAAGTTGGTTAACTTTGGATTCAACAACTTTATGGGAACCATTCCTTCGTGGTTCGGGTCCTTACCCAAACTTCAAATCTTCAATTTGTATGGCAATCAGTTTTCCGGTTCCATTCCTGCTGCTATCTTCAACTTGTCTGCACTACAAGCAATTAATCTGAGATATAACCAGTTAACAGGTACCTATTGTTGATCGATCATTAAATTTAAGGGAGTTGTTATTGACACTCCAACTTTTACACTAGGTAGAAGTGCATGATGAAAATTTTACAGATGAGATAACGATTCCAAATTTTAGTATGTTGTTAGATGTTTAACGTTTATCTGTAAGATTTGGTTGTTTATTTTTGTCGCTTCTTTTGTTGGCACACATAACAGGTAGCATACCAAGAGAAATAGGAAATTTAACAATGCGTAAGGATATACGCCTTGACTTCAACAACTTCAAAGGTATCTACAGTGCACTCGACTTTTTGTTGCGCTATTGGATCAGTGAGCTGATTTCTGCGCACTTTTTTTTTGTAAATAGAAATTCCAAGCGAGATTGGATCTATAGAGAAGCTGGAGAGGCTGTACGTGCAAGCCAATGCCCTGACGGGGCCTGTTCCAGTGGCCATCTTCAACATGTCTTTCTTGACTCTCTTGGCTCTAGCAGGAAACAGCTTGAATGGTAGTATTCCGGACAATATATGTCTGCATCTTTCTAGCATTCAGTGGTTGCTTTTAGGTCACAGCCTGTTTGATGGACCACTTCCATCCAAGTTATGGCAATGCAAAGAGTTATCCATCTTAGCACTCGATTTCAACAATTTCAATGGCGGCATACCCAAAAGTATTGGGAACTTGACTCAAATAACCAAGATTTATTTTGGCGACAACAATTTGACAGGTACTATACCAGATGAAATTGGTAATCTTCAAAACTTACAGGTTTTGACTCTTGGAGTTAATAATCTGAGCGGTCCCATCCCATCCGCAATCTTCAATATGTCCATGATGACAGCAATTGAACTTACTCAGAATCAGCTCTCCGGTAGTCTCCCAGCAGACACTGGTCTCGGTGTTCCAAACCTACAAGAACTTTATGTAGGAGGTAATAAAATCCGTGGGGTATTCCCCAACTCTATCTCCAATCTTTCGAAGCTCACGAGGCTAGACATGGGCGGGAACTCATTTTCCGGGCTCATTCCTACCAAGCTCTGCACCTTACCAAACCTTGAGTACCTCAGCTTATTCAGAAACAATTTGACGGTTGACACTTCAACTCCAGAACTAAACATTCTTTCTTGTTTGGTTAATCTTAGAAAACTGAAGACGTTATTCTTGGGGGGTAATCCATTGAATGCCACACTTCCTGTTTCCTTTCGGAATTTCTCTACATCGATTCATTATGTTGCTTTAAGCAACTGCAACATGAGGGGTAACATTCCCAATGATATCGGCTACTTGAGCAGCTTGTTAGTCTTAGATTTGAGAAACAATCAATTGAGTGGGTTGATTCCAACTTCTGTGGGAAAACTAGGGAGTCTCCAAGGTTTGTTTTTGAGTGGCAACAAGTTCGAAGGAGGTGTCCCATTTGAACTTTGTCAACTAGAAAACCTAGCTGAATTAGTCTTGGATGGTAATCAACTCTCTGGTTCGATACCTTCTTGCTTAAGTAGCCTCGCCCGAGCTCTAAGACGTCGTTACGGTCCAATTTGTTGACTTCCACAATACCGTCCACCTTCTGGGGACTTGAGTATATCTTGTACCTAAACTTGTCATTCAATTTTCTGAACGGATCTCTCTCGGAAGATATCGGAAAACTGAAAGTCGTGATCTCTCTCGATGTATCAAATAACCATTTATCAGGTGGTTTACCAGGCAGCATTGGGGGACTCAAAGATTTGGTTGATTCATTGGAATCTAATAATTTAGAAGGCGCTATTCCGAGCTCATTTGGCGACTTGGTAAGCCTGGAATCCGTCGATCTATCCAAAAATAATCTGTCCGGAGTGATTCCAAAGTCTCTGGAAGTACTCTCGCATCTCAAGTATCTAAATTTGTCCTTCAACAGGCTCGAAGGAGAAATTCCAAATGGCGGACCATTCCAAAACTTCTCTGTGCTGTCATATGTCGCAAATGGTGCGCTCTGTGGTGAAGCCCGACTCCATGTTCCACGATGCAAAAACAGCACGCGTAACCGGAACTCAAAGAAGGCTAGTACATCCAACTTGAAATATATTATTCCAGGGATCGTATCAGCAATGCTCCTACTGGCCTCTGCATCAACGTTGATACAACGCAGGAAAAGGAAGGCGGAAGTTGCAGCAGAGACTACCTTGCTACCTCCACTTCTTTGGCAAAGATTTTCACGCGCAGAACTTGTGAGGGCGACAAACGGATTCAACGAAAGTAACTTACTTAGGCACGGGGGGTTTTGGCTCAGTATATAAAGGTACAATTTCTGATGGGAGAAATGTTGCTGTAAAGGTTTTCAATTTACAGCTTGAAGGGGCTTTTAGGAGTTTCGACAGTGAATGTGAAGTGCTGAGCCAAATTCTTCACCGAAATCTCATCAAAATCATCAGTTGCTGCAGTCAAGTTGATTTCAAAGCCCTCATACTGCAATACATGCCTAATGGGAGCCTTGAGAATTGGTTGTATTCTCAAAGCTCTCCGTTGGGTATTCTGCACAGGTTGAACATAATGACGGACGCAGCATCGGCGTTGGAATACCTTCATCACGGTTATTCGATACCAATCGTCCACTGTGATGTGAAACCAAGCAATATACTACTGGACGATGATATGGTTGCTCATGTTGCTGATTTCGGAATTGCGAAACTCATGGGTGAAGGAGACTCCATGACACGAACCATGACCCTAGCCACAGTCGGGTACATGGCTCCAGGTGATGTGCTACATGCTAAGTTTACGATCTCACAAAACTGCACATATTTGTTGAACTCTCTGATAGAATGGAGCCCTGCAGTTATATGTGGGACCCACTTATATTAGAGTGTGTCCACTGTTTACAAAGAGTATTATTGATCACTAAATTCACGTAAATTAAATTATGCAGAGTTGCGGATGGAAGGAATTGTTTCAACAAGAGGGGATGTGTATGGTTTTGGTGGCATTGTACTGATGGAGACGTTCACAAAACGGAAGCCAACGGATGAGATGTTCGTTGGGGAAAGGAGTTTAAAGCAATGGATTGCAGGTGCACTGCTTTCAAACGATGCATTCGTTCAAATCGTGGATGCCGATTTACTTGGGACGGAGGAAGAAGGCGGTTTTGGGAGCGGGAGAGATTGCGTATCATCCGGCTCTAACGTGTTCTGCAGAATTGCCGGAAGAGAGGAATAACATGCAAGATGATCTCGTCGCACTCGAAAAAATCAAGATCAAGTATTTGAAGGATTGTGGAGGACTCGAGCCTTAATTTTTCTCCTGTAAAATAAGATAAATTTTCGCCGTCTAAGACAAGTAAATCTAGCAGTCCAATTGAACAATTCATCGCACACATTGATGAATTGTAGAAAAACCTCCAACCCACCATTATATTCTCGTCTAAACTCCAAAGGTGCAGTCACACCTCAGATCAAATGAAAATCCTTGGACGGCCACGGCATATACAACTCCCTGTTCAAGGAAAAAATAGTTTTACGTATATTCTCAGAACATAAAATAACATCTCTTTTAATACTTTCGAAACCATCAGAGCCTACCTCGAAAATTCTCTCTGCGGCTCTGGCTCTGTCAAAAATATAAGTTTTATGTACGGTCAGTAGTAGCAAACAAATAGCGGAAGAAATTGAAAATGTTGAAGGTCAACTCCAGAATTCAACCAAAGTGAACTTCAAGTTTTAGGCCTCTTTGGTGTGTCTGAACTTTCAGGCTCAGCTTTGCGCTTTATCCCTAGGAAATGTTCAACCTGAAAAAAAAACAATAGAGAATTATTCTTTCTATGGAAATGAATGGATAAAAGGGGAGAAAACAGAACGTCACAAATGAATGAATTGATATTTACTACAAACTATCAGCACCTGCTGCACGCAATCACCTAGAAGCATTTTATATAGATCAAGATCAAGAAACGAGGGCAAACAACTGTACGATTTCACTCACCTTTCTGTCACCAAGCATGGGTGTCAAGCCCCCTGGGAGATCCCTCTCAACCGTTGCAAAACCACTTCTGGGATCGCTAGTTTGCCTGGAAACATGAGAACAAAGGGGGAAAAGGGTAAATCAATTGGGAATTCTAATGTTGAATACAGAAAGGATAAAGCACGGAAGCATATACCACAGCTCATATTTCTTATTCAATTCTTTAAATTAAGACATTCAGAAAAGTGTTTAAAATTTTAGAGAATTAATTGAATCATTTCTTAAAGTTGTAAAGCACCGTTTTAACGTATGAATAACTCACATATACCAACTCCAAGCCTAGTCACAATACTGATTTTCTTGTTTGAAGCTGTCTTAGTCAAATCCTACTGAAACTAGCAACAATTGATCCAAAACCAAAAACAAAAATCTGAGTTGAATGCAATGATTGAAAAGCATACCCTGGTTTAACATGGCCACTGAGGACAAGATATGGTGTCTGCAAGCGAGCTTGAGTGTC